>JABUQX010091996.1:0-10000 GCA_015478945.1 Trachelipus rathkii | reverse complement strand
ATATATATATATATATATATATATATATATATATGTGTGTGTGTGTGTGTGTGTGTGTGTGTGTGTGTGGCAGCAGCTTTTCAGGAGACAGCGGGGGGCAGTGCCTCCTAGGTAATTACAGAGTTCCAATGAGTAGAGACTATGAGGAGGATCTTCCTTTCTAACCGTGCTTCGATTACATATACACAAAAAGTAATAGTAGTGCTTAGATATAACTAAACTGAAAACCATTGCTGGAATTCATTTGAATTTACAGAAGGTTTGAAAATTTAAACGAACGAAAATTAACGGAGGCAGATTTCACAAGTTTTTCCTTTAGGGAGGAGACATGTCATTTCCTAGATATGCGAGAGCAAGAGTCAATTAGAAATTTTGCTTAATCGGGGAAGATATTTTGCCAAATTTAAAATTCGCATCGCTAATACATAAATGAGAGGCTGAACGATGGTGCCAAATTTAAAAAATTTAAAATATACATATATCGTAAACTAATATATCATTTTACCAGTCCTTGAGATGATTCTGAGGGAGGGGTTGGGAAGGGGGGTTGCTGCTCGCCTTATCTTTATAGCTTGCATAGGGCATTGATCTATTCATTAGTTAAAATAGCATTATATATATATATATAAAATATATATATATATATATATATATATATATATATATATATATATATATATATATATATATATATATATATATATATAAGTAGTAGGGAGGCATTTTGGACACCGTAGCTCCGCCCCCTTTTTGACCTTGACTGACCGCTGGTCATTTTGACCAACGGTATTTTTACCTGACCTTGAACTTTTTTGGGCCCAATTTTTTACTCAGCTACCTTCATGGGTGTTTTTTTTATTTTTTTTTTTAGATTTTATTTATTTTATTTTATTTTTTATTTATTTATTTTTTATTTTATTTTATTTATTTTTTTTTTTTTTTTTTTTTTTTTTTTTTTTTTTTTTTTTTTTTTTTTTTTTTTTTTTTTTTTTTTTTTTTTTTTTTTTTTTTAAAAGGCAACAACCTTGTTGACTTGCGTCCGCCATTTTGTTTTATATTGCGTTTTGTTAATCTTCGTCGGGATGAATCGCAAATTCATCGTCGCGTTCGTCGCGTTTAATCGTCGCAGTCATCGTCGTTGTCGCGTTTAATCGTCGCGTTTTTTAACAAGTTCCGCGGAGTCCGTCGCATTCGTAGCAAAGAACCACGCACAAAGAACCGCTAAGTAGAAAGGCCAATAGCTAAGGTGTACTTTCATACGTTGTAATTATTATTATTTTAACTTGAAACAACGAGAGTTCAAGGCAAGTATTATATTTTACGAAAACACGCCGTTTTTTATTAAAACTTATACCAAATATTTTATTGATTCTCCGAGAACCATACTATATGTTTTCACCATCTTCAATTATATATATATATATAAGAAGTAAGAATATATATAGCATATATATATATATATATATATTAAGAATATCCATCAATTTCTCTGTTGACACACAGGTGGTTGTATGTATATTGATAAAGTATCTATATATTTATGTATATACCGCCATCATAATACGCTTTTATGCGAAAGGAATTATTTGGGTTTTTTAAAATATTGTAAGGAATATTGTTTCATCAAACTGGCCAGGTCTGCAATGTAACTATATTCTTTACAGCCCTTGTACAAGAGCTTCCTCTTCACCTTAAAGGTGCAAAAGGCATTCTAAATAAACAAAGACATTCGAGTTTTTTCAAAATCTCCATGCCCTTATTAATCTTCCCAAATAACTATTCATAGATAAGATAGCCTGAAGTTATAATACATAGCTTTTCAAATTTATAATAAAATAATTTAACATATTTTTAATTAAATAAAATAAAAATATTTATTTAATATTTATCCAGAATATAATAAATATTTTCCTCCGAGGGGCTAACTAATATAATTTATTTATTAACTAGTCCAATTTATTTATTTCACTACTGTATATATATATATATATATATATATATATATATATATATATATATATATATATATATATATATATATATATATATATATATATATATATATATAAAATGCTATCTGGCATCCTCTCTGAAATGCTGAACACGCCTTCCTCTCTCGAAGAGTTTTTATATTTTTCGTTTTAAATGTTTCGTACAGGATATTGTACATATAGGAGTTAATTCATAATATACAATTTAAACTTGTAAATAAATACATTTATAACATTTACAATATTTTATAATGTATTTGATATGGATATACTTTCTCTAATTCATCTAAACCGATTTCGAAGACCAACGTGGAATCATTATTTTTATCTCGTTTGTGTAGGAATATTAGCACTGGGTGTGCGTATGAAAAACAAAATCTAAAATACAAAAAACTGATTTTGAACGTGACGTTACAGCAACATAACAGGACAATATAGCATTAGAGTTTTTTTTAGTAAAAATACCTGCCGTTGCCTGTGCTAAAAGCCTCAAGTTCAATTTGAATATTATTACCAACATTAAGCAAGAGAAGATTGTTTATAGATAAATATATATATATATATATATATATATATATATATATATATATATATATATATATATATATATATATATATATATATATATATATATATATATATAAGGGTGTTCTATTAGTGTTCTATGAGTATTAGATGAGTGCCAAGTGAGTGCCACATAGTGCCAACTGAGTGCCACTTTTTTCAAGCCTTTTCTAGCCTCCTTTGAGCCTAGAATAGCCCTTAATATGGCAAGTTCACCTCTAGGTTATAAGGTATGAGGATTCGAGTGGTGTATATTACAAGTTGCTAGGATGCTTCCTAATATGAGTTAGTCTTTTTCTACCATGTAGAATACACACACAATACCCAGATGCACACACCCACACACAGCTATAGTCACTTACACTCGCCCAGACACTTACGCTAACCTATAGACACTTGCACTTACACACACACACACACACACACACACACACACACACACACACCCATACACACACACACACACATAAACACACTATGTCACTTATACAACCATACACTATGACACTTATACATCCATAGACACTTACACTATGGCACTTATACACCCAGCCATAGACACTTACACTTACACTCACCCACAGTCACTTACACTTACACTCACACCCACACGATATTTTGATGTCTTAACTTTGATGTCTCCTATAATGATGGTTCATCTTTGATGACTCAGATTTATTGATGGTTCAGCTTCGAAGGCTCTCAACCTCCGTTACTGCTTTAACTCATATATTTATTAACATTATTTTTCTTTTATATTTTTACTTAATACTTTTTAATTTATAAATTTTTAAAAATTGTATGTAAGAAGAAAAAATCCAGAGTGTCTGATATATAATCATTTTATTTTACTACAATTGTACGAAATTTTATTAAAAACATATACTTTACAGACCTCAGTAAATCAATAGATGTGTTACCTAACACCTAAGGGATTAGTATGCTTTTGTTTTACTGCTTTACTGCTTTACTGCTTTAACTTTCTGCTTTACCGCTTTAACTTTCTGCTTTACTGTTTTAACTTCTGCTTTAATGCTTTAACTTTCTGTTTACTGTTTTAACTTTCTGCTTTACTGTTTTTAACTCATATGTTTTACTGTTTTTAACTCATATATTTATTAACATTACATACTTCCAAAGCAGTAAATCAGTAAATCAATAGAGGTGTTACATACCCCCAAAGGGCATAGTATGCTTTTGTTTTACTCGTTTTTACTGTTTTTAACTCATGCTTCTTTACTGCTTTAACTCATATGTTTTACTGTTAACTCATATATTTATGCCAACATTACTGCACCTTAAAATAGTAATCAAAATCATAATAGAAAGTACGAAGCATCAAAGGGAAAAGTATGCTTTTGTTTTACTGTTTTTACTGCTTTAACTTATATTTATCGCTTTAACTCATGTTTTTACTGCTTTAACTCATATTTTTATTACTCTCTAATGTAATAAGGTTTATATATATATATATATTATATAGTGATAGGAGAAGAAGTATATATATATATATATATATATATATATATATATATATATATATATATATGTGCATATATATTTCTGTTTCAGTGTTTTACGATAGTTGACAAGAATTGTAGAAGAAAACGAAAATATGGCTGCAAATAATCAAAAACGTGGGCTAAAACGCACTTTCAGTGGAGATGTCGAACCTGTATCAGAAACCGTGCTCGTAGAAGTAGTCGAAGAGGTTGAATTAGTGGAAGCTGTGGGTGCCTATGAAAATGCAGTCGATGCTGATGATGACCGAAGACAGAATGCTGTCAAACCATGCAAAAGGGTAAGTGATGTTAAATTATTATTATTATTATTATAATATATATATATATATATATATATATAGCAGTATATATATATATATATATATATATATATATAAGTATATATATATATATATATATGTGTATACACACTCCCATATATATATTCTATTTTATTTGTAGTGTAAGTTATCTTAGGTGAGTGAGAACGAAATACCCATTCTTGTACCAGTGAACACTGATGGCGATGCTCTTGACATATCTACGGATAGTGATGAGGAATGTGTGCGAACTCTACCTGAAGCGGAGAGAAAGATGGACTTATTTCTTAATTCCCAACCCGTTGATAATAGGATTCGACCTAGAGTAAGTTTCTATATTATTTCTTAAGCGTTATTATATTCATAGACGCTATTACATATATATATTCTTTATATATATATATATATATATATATATATATATATATATATATATATATATATATATATATATATATAAATATATATATAGATATATTTGAAAGATAGCAAAATATATATATATATATATATATATATATATATATATACTTATAATGCTATTTCATTACAGTGTGATAATATTGGTACTGCCAGTACCCCTTGTGTCAACAAAGTCGGAGGTGGCCGGGATGCAATTAGGCCTGTTAAGAGAAGACTGTTGGCTGAGCTTGAACGTCGCAAACGTCGCCAATCAGACTTAAACACTGAGGCACCCAATGAATCTCCAAATACACATGAAGAGCCCCCCTCCCCCTTATCTGAAACGAATATCCCCACTTCGGAATCTTCGGTAAGTTATGATCTAATTATTCTATATATTACTGAAAAATATTACTGAAAAATGCTGTTACATATTAGTATGTATTCGATTGTTTATGTATTTTCATTCTTTTTCTCCTTTCAACAGAAATCATCTGCAACCGCTTGCCGTAAACAATCAGACTTAAACACTGATGCACCCAAAGAATCTCCAAATACACATGAAGAGCCCCCCACCCCCTTATCTGAAACGAATATCCCAACTTCGGAATCTTCGGTAAGTTACAATCTAATTATTCTATATATTACTGAAAAATATTACTGAAAAATATTGTTACATAATAGTATATTACACAGTTGTTTATGAATTTTCATTCTTTTTCCAGAAAAAGCAAAAACAGAAAGGGAATCCAGGACGGATTGTAGATGACGGGGCTGTTGCGGGTCCTTCACGCGTAGAGGTGTTTCATGACGATGAGGAGGAGGTTGATGAACCACCTGCACCTTTCTGATAGAGTTGTTAAAGGTAACACGTGAAGGATCTACGCGTAACTCAGGGATCATCGATCACCACCGCTTCAGAGTGCGTATCGACACCAGACGGATCTTTAACGGAAATCGAGACATCAACGATGTGTTAGTAGCTGTCATACACAGCGTGATAGAACAGGTACGAGGAACAGTGGTATATCGGGAATATACCCTCCGTGCAGGATTCCTTTTTACAGATAGGAATGGAGGTCAATTCCATATACCCTCATGAAGAGATATCTCGACCGAATCTGGCTCAATATTTATCGGACCGTTTTCTAGAACTCTTTCAGTCTGGAGATCAAGCCATGTTGGATGATTTCATTGTAGATGTTCAGATATGTCACAATCCGGAGGGTAATGGACCAATTGACCCTTCTTCTGTGAACTTTATACACCCCCACGTCAATAAAGTACACCTTGGTATAAATAACGAGAATAGGGAAATAACAACCAGTGTAGGATGTGGTTTCAGGGCTATAGCTGCATGCTATAAACTTCATACTCATGTACCTAAAAAGACAGGCCAAGCTGCGCCTAAAATAAAGACCTTTAAACCTAATGATCTACATGAAATAGGTATAGAGATCGCAAAACAATGCGGGTTGACTTATGAAGTACCACTAAAGGCAGACGATTTTACAGTAATAGAGGAAACATTAGGTTGCCGTATATTTGTTTTTACCAAAGATAAGCACGGCAAACTCGAGATAATGTTTAAACCCCACGAACAGAATAGGGACTTACCTCTTTTTGTAATAGGATATGATTCCGAGGAAACCCATTATTATTATCCTTTTCCTGGAGATTCAATCAAGATAGCTCTAGGAAGTGTAGTTCCTAAGAATATAGCGGGTCCAGTTTTTTGTCATCTATGTTATAGTTTCACAGATCATTTAATTAATCATTTACAGTCCGAATGCACTGAATACAGGTGCGGACAATGCTTAACTTATAAATGTAAAGGGAAACCGGGCGACACATCTACACTTTTACATTGTGATAAATGCAATCGGGATTTCTATAATGAGGCTTGTCTTGAATTGCATAAAGACCTCACATGCAAATACCTTAAAGTATGTGAATTATGCGACAACGAATCCGTAGCTGATAAACAGGGCAAACACCAGCACGACTGCATGCATATTCAGTGTGGGACCTGCAGTGAGAAGTATGGTATAGAAGGCGATAATCACCAGTGTTTCATGAAGAAAATCAAGGTTCCAACAGATAAAGCTTTCGCCAAGCGTAAGCCCACTTTCACGTTCTATTATGACATTGAAACCTATAATCATAATAGTCGTGAAGAGGAAGGAGGTCGCATAAAAACGGATATGTTGCCTTATATTCTAGTGAGTATGCTAGTATGCAATGACTGCGGGGAGAAGGAAATAGACAATTCATCACCATGTGAGACTTGCGGTACAGCCAGAACTGAAATATTCAAACTGAATTTGGAGGCAACAGAGGAGTATGAGAAGTGCCCCGTTGATCTATTTCTCAACTATATATTCAGATTTGCTGAAAAACATAAGAAAACTAATATATTAGTTGCAGCTCATAACGGGGGAAAATTCGACAATCAGTTTGTTTACAGCAAACTGCTTGCCAGACCTACCGTCCATTCCATATCTTCCAACCCTGTGAAACGCGGAACCAAAATAATAACTATGACAGCTAACCACAACATCCACTTTAAGGACACGTTAATGTTTATGCCCTGTGCGCTGAAAAAACTCCCTAAGTGCATGGGAATTACAGGTGAGCTTTCTAAAGGATTCTTTCCTTACCGTTTTCTTACCCTTGAGAATATAAATTACAAGGGTGAAATTCCGGATAAGGAAACCTTTGAGACACATCGTATGTCCGACAGTGAAAAGGCCGATTTTGAACGTTGGTATCAAACATTTAACAATAAGGACTACGATATCATGAAGGAATGTACAACCTACTGTGTCCAGGATGTTAATATTCTTCGACAATCCTTCGAGAAATTCAGAGGTATCTTCCTTAAGGATCATAAAGTTGACTGCCTACTTGATTGCTCTACCATTGCTGCATTATCTTTCATGATTTATAAAATGCATTTCATGCCTGAAAATACACTGGCCCATATAGGACGTACTGATGACTCCAACTACTCGTATGACGGTGTGAAATGGCTTACATTCATGGAAATGTACAAGGGGCGACGTATCGAACATGCAAGGAATGGTGGCGAGCGTAAATTTAAAATCAAAAATAGGTACCTAAAACCTGACGGCTACGTTGAAATTCCAACTGAAGACTACGTTCCCCTTGAACATTAATGAGTTCTTAACTTCCCGTCAACTCAACGTTAATGAACAAACGCTAGAATTGAATAACAGCCGACCACCTCCTCCACCTGGTACACCCATGAAGAAGATAGTCTTACTCTTCCACGGATGTGTTTGGCATGGCCATCAAGCATGTAAGAAAGGATTAGAAAGTCTCCATGGCGTGTCAAGTCTTGATAGGTACAGTAAGACCATGAGACAAGAAGCGGATTATAAAGCACAAGGGTATGAAGTAATTAGAATATGGGAATGCGAATGGACGAAAATGAAAAAAGAGTGTGAGGTCACTGTTGTAAACAACAACGATGAAACACGAACTGAGAAGCTAGGAAGATACGTCCAGTCAATCGGAAATGAGCTTGCAAATGAGAAACTAGAGGTAGGCGAAGCCTTGTACGGGGGACGTACAGAACCCTTTGTCTATTACTTTCCACCTACAGAAGGTGTTCAATTGAAGTATCTAGACTTCACTTCATTGTACCCTTTTGTCCAGAAAACAAAACCCTTTCCAGCAGGTACGCCTACGAAACTAGTAGGTAGGGATCTTCCTTCTATAGAAAAGTTCGTACAAGAAATGAATTCCACTTATTTCGGCCTCTCGTATGTTTCGGTGTTACCTCCTAAGAATCTGTACACTCCTGTTCTGCCTGCACGACATGACAATCGGCTAATATTTTCACTTTGTAGAACATGCAGCGCATAAGCGGCAAGGCAATGCAGACACATAATAATCAACGTATGTTAAAAAGGGAGTATACTGTAGTCCCGAGCCGGGAATTAGCCAAAGAAAGGCCAGAGATCAAAAGATCCATGAAATATGGAAATTTACTCCTTCAAATGACATATTTGGCAAATACGTTGAAACATTCTTGAAATGGAAAACTGAGGCTTCAGGGTTGCCAGATGGAATAACCGATAAAGTCTGTGAAGAATTCCTTCAATACCTGCAAGATTTCAAGAACATTGAGGGCGTAACGCTTGATCCAGACAATATTAAAAGTAATCCTGGAATGCGTTATATAGCTAAATTACTTCTCAATTCATTGTGGGGAAAACTAGCTCAACGTATTCCAAAGAATGAAGACATCGTATGCACGAGTTACGCCCAGGTCTGGGAATTAATGAAGAGAGCCGATCTTGAGGTGAGAAATATCATTGTGTCGGGGGATAAACATATAGTTGAAGTCACACACACTGCCTTCACTAATAAAACAGCAAAGGCCACAAATGTAGCTGTTGCATCCTTTACCACCGCCTACGCTAGGGTGGAACTATATAATCTCCTCGATTCTCTAGGTCAACGCGTACTTTACTGTGATACCGACAGCTGTGTTTTCACAGCACGCAAAGGCCAATATATTCCTGATACTGGAAAATTCTTAGGAAACCTGACGGATGAAATAGGGCCTGGAGATATAGCTGATAGTTTTGTGTGCACTGGCCCTAAATCCTACGCCATTCGAATAAAGAAGAATGACTCGAGTTTTGCTTACATCTTAAAAGCAAAAGGATTAACTTTGAACAAAGACACCGAACACATAGTTAATTTCCAAGGCATGGCGAAGATTAACTTTGACAAGATGATTAAGGATGTCGAAAAAACTAAGAATCGTGATTGGATGGTCTTAAACGACGACAATCACTTCTACAATATGATCAAGGATACAGACGTAACAGCATTAGCCGTTACGCAAATGATGAGTGAAGAAGATGGTGAATCTTCACTTCACAAAGATATCCATAATCTAGATGACTCAGACCAACCACATGTAAATACCGAAAACCATTACCGCGAAGTTAAGGTTCCTGATATGAAAATGCGGGCCGATAAACTAGGAAATGTCATTTTAATCAACGGTATTAAAAGGTTTCGCCATACATCAAATAAACGGAATCTTGTTCTAGGTAGTGCCCGCACTGTAGCACAGGGGTATGATGGAACGTTAATTTCATTGTTAAAATAAAATATAATTTCATTGTAATGTATAATTATAATATATGTATATACTGCTAAATAAAATATAATTTCAATG
>JABUQX010091995.1:0-10000 GCA_015478945.1 Trachelipus rathkii | reverse complement strand
AAAAGTTTTTTAAATATATGTTGAACCTAAAAATCTATTAACAAATTCGTTTTTCTTTTTTTTGCATTTATTCATCGAAAAATATTTAGAAATTTGTTTTTAATTTTCCCCATTTTCAGGGCTCCAGCCGACGGGGAACAGAGGGGGACGAGTCCGCCCCCGGCGTGCGGTTTTCCCACTGGGAGGATCTAACGTAGTAAATATATGGAGGGAGAGGGTGGAAAATAATTTTTGAACTCCTCTCCTTTGTTTTCTCCTGCCCATCTTTCAGTATTTTTTACTCTTATTGATAGCGGTTACTCCTCCTTTAGTAAAAAAGAGACATAGAAAATTTAATGTCCTATTACAGCAATATGGTATAATAACTTTGCTTTAAACTATAGCAGTATAAAATACCATCTAAAGAAATGATATTATTCTCGATTATTTTGTAGCGTATGTAGTTTTTTAGAAGAGCTTTAAAATCCGCAATTAGGATCGGCAAGAGGTTGGTTTCTCGGCCCGTGTGGAAGCCGACGGGGGGACTTCGGCCCCTCGTGTCCCCCAAGCCTCGCGGCCCGAGCCCTCTAAACTTTCTAATATTTAAAAAAAAAGATGATTTTTAGATTCAAATATTTATAATTAAATAAAACTTTGATAATACTAAAATAAAGTTCTTTGATAAAAGCTATCTATCAGATTTTCTTTTATTTATTACTGAATTTTCACCCTTACATATCTAAATAAAAAAAAGAAAGGAATAATTGGCTTCGGAATTGACTAAAGGGAAATTAGAGGTGCAAATAAACCAATTAGGATAACTAAACACAAAATCTCGAAACTCAATCAAATATATATATATATATATATTAATAAGTATACTTAATATATATGATATATATATATATATCAATATACTATATTAAAATATTAATAATTATTAATATAATATATATTAATTAATATAATATATATATATATCATATAATTATATGATTATTAATATATTAGATATTATATAGTATATAAAATTAATATATATTTAACTATTCTATTAATATTTCTCAAAAAAAAACTAGAATAAATACTAAGTAAATTGACATACAATTTCTAACCACAAATTAAAAAAAAAAAGTAAAGGAACTACAACATCAACTTTAAAAAGACTATGCACCCCCGCCTACGCCCATTGTTATGATTAAATATATTAAATATTAATATATATATATATATATATTAATATATATAATATATATATATTATAATATATATAATAATATATTATATTATATATTAATATATATTATAGTATATATATTCATATATTATATATATAATAATAATATTATAATATACCGTTATATATATATATGTAGCCTATATATAATATACCTCAAGCTTTCGACTATAATCCGTCAATATATATGTTTAATGCTTAATATTAAATATAATATAACTATATTATATTATTAAATTATGTATATATTATATATTATAGTACTTATATGATATATCATGTATAAATAACGTGATATAAATACTAATTGACTATTGGAATTATGTCTTAACTATATGCAGTATTACAAAGTTTGCTAGTAATAACCCGCTACATTAGTAGGTAAAATAATCTTAGTATAAAAAATAAGTGATTAAAATAGAAATATAAAATAAACAATAAAAAATAAAAAAAATAAAAAAATAAAAATAAATAAAATACATATATAAATATATAAATATATATATATATGATATATATATTAATAATATATAATATATTATCTATACATATAAAAAACTTATATCTCAATTAAGCTTATACAGAGCTAGATAAATATATAAATGACGATAATACATTTTATTGTAGGTAAATCCTCTGAGTGATAAATATGAATAGTTATACAATAACATTTATAAAATAAATAATAGTATATAGATTATATAATATAATTATAATATTATATATAATAATAAATATAATTATATTTTGATTAAATAATTATCTATTATAGATAATATTTAATTAGAAGCCTATTTTAGAGACTCATTTTATTTGTTTCCTCGATAAAAAAATAGGACTTATCTATTTAAAATTTAGCTATTATACGGCCCACACATATATATGAGGGGTTACGAGCCGGAATGCAGAGGGTATAATATGTAAGGGGGCGGTGAATCGTTATTTTCCATACCCTATATATCGTAATAGTATGAAAGGGCGGAGGAACCCCTACGCTGACACACCAAATATAACCAAAGAGCTCGAAGGGTAAGTTGCCCGTATAAGAACCCGGCCCCGGTAAGGTAGGGGTAATTATAGTCCTATATCCACGTAGTATATACTTATATATATTAGTTTCCCTAGGAAGTACCGTAAGATAAACTCTACGGTCCAGACTCCTGCCATATCGGGCTATGACGGTAATAAAATTTAATATACCCTTAGGGTGATATATTCTTTAGTAAAAAAAAAAAAAGCAAAATTATAATAGTAAAAAGGTCTATTTATTTTAGTTCAGAATTGAGAATACTCAAATAAAATGGTTACTCTATATAATAATACAGGCCTTTCTATAATCTTATATATTTACATATATATATTTATTTAACAATAAATAATTTTTTTATTATTATTCCGAAAAACTTACTGTCACCCGCCAGACTAAATATGGCATCGGGTATTGCCTATACCATGGATTCTCATAAAAATGATATTCCTTTTCGCAATAGAATATGACTAATAATTAGTAGTTTTGATAGATATATTATTTTTTTTTTTATTGTTTATGTTTTTATTTTTTTTTTTTTAGTTAATAATCCAATTTCCAGGTAAAAAACTTTTGGAGTTACCAGCATTATCACCCTCCTAATGCATAATGGTTTTTTTTCCGTGATTTTACGTTAGCTCAAATTGCTAACTGCTGTATATGTTATTACATATGTACGATAATCGAAAACTGCTGACCAGTAAATTAATAAGATATTTTAAAGAGTTATAAATGTATATTTGTCAATGTTATTTAATATTATTTATCTATATTTATATATTATTAAATGTTAATAAAAAAAATTCTAAACTTATATGTTAGTTCGTGTGAAAATTTATATTAGGTTAAAATAAAATAATATATGTCATATAAATATATTTGAAATTTATTTTTTATATTAAAAGGTCCAAGTTCCTTTATTTATTTATAATAATTATAACTTTATCCTTTTAATATATATATATAGTTTATATATTAATGGGCGTAGGCAGGGATTTCACTTTTAGGGGTAGTAGCATACGGTATATATTTAGATATATATATAATATATAATATTATAATATATATATATATTAATATATATATATATATAATTATATATATATATATATTAATATATATAATTATATTATATATATATATACTATATAGTTAATATATATATTATATTAATAATATATATATATAATATATATATATATATATATATATATATATATATTTAATTATATATATATTAATTATTATATATGATTAATATATATATATATATATATTATATATATAAATATTTAATATTATATTAATTGTGTTGTATTGTGTATTTAAAGTAATGACGTACACCTCCGGTGCAGTTTGAGATTGTAAGCTCTAGATTATTTTATATGTCCTTGCTTTCCAATATTTGTATTATATATAATTCAATAGTGTTTGGTTGGGTAAATTTAACTACCAGAATTTTACTTTAATATGCATATAAGGCATAAATAAAAAATTAATATTATAGTTTTATCATATTGATAAAATATAAATAATAAAATGCAAATTAAGTGCTACTTGTAATGTAATAAAATAAATACAATATTATATATATATATGTGTACAATGAGAGTGTATTATTGAAAAAACATATTATTACCCATCTGTGAACGTAATAAGTAATAAACTTAATCTAGGGTTATGTTGGCGTAGGTACCGATATCAAATGTATAAGTTTGAGTGTAAGCTAAATATTTTAAAAACGTAAATAATCTTAGCTACATTAATGAAATCAAGCCTTGGACTTATTTTTCTAGAAGTAAATCGTACAAATATTACTTTTGTTTCCAATTCTGAGTTATCATAATTTTTAATTCATACTCAATAACTAATTAATATTCAATGTAAAATTAACTCTCATGCCTTACATTAAGTATATTCATCATTAAGCCGTTGTCTTCGTCATGTTCTTAGTCACAAGTTATAATACTCTTCGCTGAGTGTCCATAAAAGATTTCTTTCAATGTAGTACTTGCTTGAACACTTATATATTAGGTCTATAAGCATCACAGTTGCAATTAATAAGTATATAAGTGTATATAGTTTGAGAAGAAAAATTATTAACACAAGCTCGGTTATTCTCTTTAAATGTCTTTTATTATTATATATGTAGTGCTCAAAGTCTTTCATATACATATCCTGATTTCTAGTCGTTTGTGTTAATTTTTGAGATCACTCACAAATTAAAGCGAGAAATTATAACCCATAGTTAGTTTCTCTAATATGAATTTAGTTACTATTTGGTTGAAATGATATACGGAACACAAAAAAATATGAAATAAGACTCGGTCTCATGCATAGAGGAAGTGATTTAATTTATAAGAATATAGACCAGTCTTTCAATAGTATTAAAAAAATACTAATGCGTTGCTAACACACTAATAGAGAAATACAAGGACTCTGGGGATATACCTCTGTCGTGTCTTATTCTTGGCTCGACTGTTGCGACTTGTGAAATTCATACTCGTAAATAAATATTAAATGCATTTTTTTTTATTTTCCCCATGTAGGGGGGCTCAGCCGACGGGGGACAGCGATGGAGGAGTGGACGAAAGTACCGAGCGCTCGGACCCTCGTTCCGCACCGCGGGCCTGGGACAACATCCGAGGAGGGACCCCGACCTCCTGCCATACTTTTTTCTGAGCGAGTTTACGATCCGCTCATGGGTTGATCGGACGTTAGTTTGTAAAAAAAAGAATAAGTGAATTTATTTTATAGATCTCGTTTTAGCCTATCCCATAAGTATGAGATACTCTATCTGGCTTAAACGACTCTCGGGTATAAGGTGTATTACGCTGGTAGGCCTGTAAGCTCCGCGTGAGTCATATTATTCGCCAAACAGCGGAATAGGACAGAGATTGCCAGGGGTTATCCTGTGGAAGATTCGCTCACGTGAGAGCGTGTAACGGTTGTGAACCTAGTTGAGGATCCTTCCGTCCCCTCTGTCACACGCGCTAGTTCAGGCCCGAAGCCTCTCATGCACGTGAGCGTGGCTTCCTAAGTGACTTTTATGAAGATAAAACCACAGAAATTGGTATTTTAGTTTATATAGAAATTCAAACATTATTCCTATGAAATTTTATATAAATATAACTTGTATAATTTACTTTTATGAGATCATATTTGTCATTTTAGTATTGCTATAAAGTGCGTTATATATTAATCACGTGCCTAATTTACATGTGACTTTTTCTCGTGGCCTCTGTACGAATTAACACCTTGACATTCCTTCCTAAAGAAGAGTTGTCATCTGAATAAACATAAAATAAAGAAAAACAGAATAATTCTAATTCCAGTGAACTTCCCCTCATGTAGAGCATACTTGATGTAATTAGCTCAACGTAAAATATCCAAATATACTTAACTATAAATCTATTATAGCACCGAGTATACTTGTAAGTGTATTATATACTGGAGTATAGAATTTTACTTATAGGGATATTCTCATAGATGATGTCTTACGCACCGACTTATTCGAATGGAAATTCTTGAACTAAAAGGTTTTCCATATCCTCAATCTATGGATTTAAATGTAAAGATTTGAGCTTAGAAATTTTGAAACGACGTGATTAGTGACATATAAAGGATGTGGTAACGTATTTTTTTTTCACGTTATATTGTTTGTCTGTTATTTTAAAGAGGGAAAACATGTACTTTTGTAGAGTAGTTTTTCCTGAATATTGACTAATTGCTATATTTAAGTTGTAATTTGTAGGTGTATAAACAAGTGATTCACTAATCGTATAATGCTTAATAGCTAAATCTAGGTCGAATCTAGATCAATCTATTTGGGGATATGTATTTATGATGACCTTGTGGAAATATATTTACGAAAAGTTTGCATATGTCTTCCCTCCCTTCAGGTACCTTAGCTTTGATATTATTAAAAACTAATAGAAAGAAAATTAAAGATATAATATTTATTAACAAAACGATCCATTTTGTTACAGTGGTGTGCCCATAGAGTGTTGGACCTACCCTTGCGCCGCGAAAAGTACAATGGAGGAGGAAGTGGAGAGCTATTATGTGGGGAGATTGGAGTGGCTCCCTGTTAGCAGAGAGATATGATAAGAGGAAAAATGCTGAGATTTGGGAGAGGACACAATTCAAAAGAGAGAGAGGATGTTTAAAGATTGGAAAAATGAAAAAAGCAGTAAAGTTTTTCTCAATCGAAAATGACATATGAAATAAATAGGATTATAAAAGGTGATTTTTTTTTCAATAGGTTCTTTGTTAAGTTTGGCGTCCCACACCTAGCTATTAGTAGCCACCAGTCGGTGGAGTATCAAAAAGAGGAAGAAGAAAAAGAGGAAAACAAAAGTATATTGAAAAAAAGGTGTGATAGAAAGAATTCAGATTGTTTTGAGACATCTCAGAGAGTGTGAAGATAATGGTGAGAAAGAGAAGTTCCGAGTATCTAACGTATGTAAGTGTAATAGTAAATGATTACAAGATAGCACTCACGAATTGATTCACTACATTGTAGTAATATTGAGTTTTAAAGTTAATTTTGGTGACATAATCAAAAAGTTTTAATTTATGGTAAAATTTATGAATATAATAAATAAAGTACACGGAATAATGGTCGACTTAATTTTTAAACAAAATAAAATAAATTTTGTCTAGGTTAATAAAAAACAAATTTTTTATTGCTATTATTTTTGTTGTTGTTTGATTTAATTCGGATATAATAGGATATACGGGAGATGCGAGATAAACGTTATGCCTTTGAATCGACTATTTCTACTACTAATCAAAACGCGTATAAACTCATTAAATATTGTCATTAACAATCTTATAAACCATATAATTAATTTAATATAATAACCTAGTTAATGTACACCTTAAGATATTATTATTGCATGCATTACTAATACACATTCACTAATATTATTGTTATATGATTTTAAATTTTGTGTTCATATATATTAATCTTAGGCAATTTAAGATATCACAATATTTTACAAATCAATTATTAAAAATACTATTTTTCGCAAGTAAATACTAAATGCTCATATTTAAGTAATTCACGATATTTAGTATATTGCTATTATTTTAATTTATAATATTATTTAATATAATAGTGTGTGATAAAGGCCGAATTGAGCTAGAATAATACTCTAAATAAGTACTTAATATATTCTAAGTTTGTGAGTTTACATTCGTTATTTATATAGAGTAAAGGTTTTTGAGGTTGTTAATGGCTATAGAGACAACGTGGTGATAATAAGTATTAACCCCTTAAGGACTTAAATTATATAGCAAAACGGATTTGCTTCCAACCTGTCAGTAGAGGTATATATATGTGGTAGATTTATTATGTATACTTATAGTATTATCAATACGATATTCATTATTGAATACTTTAATTTATTATTAATTATTATGCTATATTGCATTTTATATTTTATATTATATTATTTCAGTGCGGACTTTATCACTATAATCTTTTATGTCTCATAGAGCTGCAGTGGCTTTCCATATCTTTTTCGTATCTCTCGTCCGTCTATTCTGTCTCTTTACGTGCGTCTTCTCTCTTCTCTCTCTCTCTTTCTTCTTCTCTCTCTTCTCGCGTGCTCTCTCATCTCGTTCCTCACTGGCGTCTCTGCACAGCTCTCATGCTCTCTCTATCAGAATTGGAATGGAGAAAATAGCGGTAATAATCTTATATATATATAGAGATGAGAAGAATGGTAATAGGGCCCTACCCAATATAATGATTATCCATATAGGTTTAGATGAATAGAGTTATTATTGTGATATTTATTTTATTATATTCCAAAGAAATTGAAGTAATTTAATTGAATGAGTTTTTAGTTTGATATATATTGATAAAAGATTGTAATTTCATAATTAAACTTTGATTGCTATATATTTAATTTATGTATATTAAATTTATAAATGAATGAAATTATAATATGTAATTTGTAATTAACTTAATAAATATTATATGTAAATATTGATTTTATTAATTTATTAGTACTATATTTATTATTTATATTAATTATAATTATTATTATTATTATTAATTATTAATTATATTCATTTAATTTAATTATTTAATTATTATTATTAATAAATTTATATATATTCAATATATTTATTTAATATTATTTATTATCATTATATTATTAATTAATTTTATATTATTGAGTTATTTTTATATATTATAATGGTTGAAAGAAGAGTGAGGAATCTTTTTTTTTTAACTCTTAGCTTTTATTTTTGGCTTGTTGGTGGCTGTATACATATATACTGAATTATTGAGTTCATCACTTACCGTCCGGCCTCAAGCGAGAATCGAAAATAATATATTTATATGACATGAGTTTGTTACGTACAAATAACAAGGTGAGGTAAAATCTATATGTATACACCATATCATATATATATATAATATATATTTATTATATTATATAATATAATCAATTATAATATATAGATTAATATATATTTAATACTATATATAATATAATTATATTATATATTATATATATATTAATATTATATATATATATATATTAATATATATTAATTAATATGATATTATATATTAATATTATATATATTAATATAATTTGATATATTTCCTTGTATTCTTCTATAAGGTTATGATGATTTGTTGTGTGTATATATAATTATATATAATATATACGGTTGCTGTATGTTAACCTAAAGTGAGTTAGAGTGAGTATTTTGATTTAATATGATCTGTGTTGAATTTTTTCGTCAGTGAGATTTTGAATTTTTTATGGTCGTAGATGAGGTATATGGAGAGATATGAGTATTTCATAGGGAGGTTCTTACAACTTAAGGTAACCAGTAATAGTGTAGTTTATCATTATATAGGTGACCAGACGGACTGTTGCCAGCTGGTATGCAATTGGTGAAGTATAAATAAGCTGATTTCTGCTTATTATAATATATTCAGATTTCAGTAAAGCTTTTGATAAGAATATCTCGTAAGAATGTAAATAAGATTACGATTAAATTTATTAATAAATTATGACCCCTCCTACTACCTCTGTGAATAAATACCCAGTGTATATATTATATAATAACCTATTGGTTGTATATATGGTTACTGTGGATGATGCGTCACTTTATTAAGTATACTCTTGCGCGCTTAATTAGTTATTCAGTATAATATGGATTATAAATAAGATATAGATATGTATTTTCATTAGAGATAATTGGTTGAGCTAAAGTCTAATTGTACTTTAGATACAAATTATTTTTAATAGTCAACCGATATCATGTAGTATAATTATATATAAAAAAATATATATATAGATATAATATATAATAGTATTATATGATAACTTGATCTGGTACTTACCTAGTTTACAATAAGGTAATTGTGTATTTATAGTTCAATTTACTAAAGATAATAGGCTTATAACAGTAAATTATCTAATAAAGAAAGAACATATTTTGGGTGAATGAGGAAATTGTATATCAATATGTTTTGTATATTTGAAGTAATAACGCTTACTAACATATTGATAAGAGTATATATAACTCTCAATATATATTATATAAATTATATATATTAATATATATTTATATATATATATATATAATATATAATATATATATAATATTAATATATATTATATATATTAATAATATATATATTATATATATTATATATATTTATATATATATATATATATATATATATATATATATATATATATATATTATATATATATATA
>JABUQX010091994.1:45000-52783 GCA_015478945.1 Trachelipus rathkii | reverse complement strand
GGTACTTCGTTCGATATCGTTGGGTGTTTAACCGTTTTCGCATCGTGTACTGCGTTTTCGTCACGCCCTTCATCAATTATCTTGTACAGAGCGGTGAAAGTATACTAAACATGTCAAAGTTTCCACATTAATAAGCTAACATAACATAACCTGAACTAGAGGGCTTGAAAATGACAAACCCGACACACCATACGCACGAATAAACCACTAACATTAACAAACTTTCGCATAACAACAGTAAAGTATAACACTTCGTCAAAAATAACCTATTCACGCTTTTCAATCCCTTATCTCTGACATATCAATGTTAATTTTACATTAACATCGTAATATTAAACAAAAATTGCATAACACTGTCTAATCATCATACTGACCAAACGAATATAATGCTGACGTAACAAATGTTTATCAACTTCGTAACATTTAACAAAAATTCATCATAATCTCGTCTAAATATCATAATCTAGCGAATAATCGCAAACGCTAAACATGAAGTTTAACTTAAACACTAAGCGAAAAACCAACAAGAATTTTATCCTAACATAAACTTACTTAAAATAATTTCTTTGAGTAAAATATCACAGTAAAACCTTAATAATTTGCAGTTTAAAAGCAGTAAAATGCAGTGATCGATAAATCAAACCATGTCCCCACGGTCCCCTACCCGTCCACCCGCCTGGCGATCAAACTGTTGGGTTTCAAGTCTTAACACAAGTATCATTTTGGACAAACATTACCATAAAAATATGTTCTTTATATACAACTACGAATATGCGCGTAACTCTGGGTTTTGCATAACAAATCATAACTGCGACTAGGAATATAGTGTACAAATGCAAACCTAACCACCTAGCGTATGAATAATCAACTAACATCCTGAAAAATCCCTACTGATCAAGGTAAACTAGCTAACAGGTCATACAATACTCGATATGTTCCCGCTTTTAGAGCATATTAGCAACAGGTAAAGCCATATTATCTAACAAATCATAGCAAGTGACAATCTATCAAAGGTATCTTGAACTATGAATTGACACTATCTTCATCAAAGTGTCGCTCGTTTCGAGTATAACATCATTTTGACCTATGAATAAGCAAATAGACATTAGAAAGTAAAGTCTGGGGCAAACCTAACATTATTCAACAAAAAACTTAACCTAGGTTCACGTTTCTAACATCATCGTCAGTTAACACAGTAATATCTTACAAAAACTCTGTTGTTTATAGCGATCAGTGTTGTTCCATTTGTTATTGTATTTAACATAACATGCCAACACAGATAAACAGTTTTCATTCCTTCAGTATCTAAAGCAACACATTACCTTCAGAGAGAAAACCCAGGGGGATTCGCCCCTTGAAAGGGTGTGAATCCTGCGAGGGATCACCCCAGAGAAGGGTGTAAGCAGACTTTAGGTGCCTCATTCGAAGAACAAGGCCTTACCCCTCCTTCCAGAGGTAAAACCCTTGTGTTAGTGACAGCATCTCCCCTGCATCTCTACGTTTATTTGTTGATATATACAGGGTTTTGATTCACTCAACGATGTGTGTTATATTTAATCGTAACCGAATGGCGAATTGCTACATTGCTTGTATTCCTGCCAGAGTTAAAATATATAATAAAGTATTGCATCACTTTATGCAAATAGTTAAAGCGTAAAATCATTTTCATGTTTAGAATTGGTATTTTCTGAAAGGAGGCGAAGTCTAAAAAGAGATGTCTAAAAACTTTACTTTATTCGTATTTACTCGTTAGGTATTATGATGGTTAGGTGTGGTTATGACACATTTTTTTGATAAATGTTACTGTGTCAATGTAAAGTGTGCGAACAGCCTGTTAGAGATATGCTTGGAAAAGTATGAACAGGGTGCATTTGTATCTATGCAGAGTCAATTACTTTGCAGTTATTAAAATGAGAACTATTATGTTAACTGATATTAGGGCATAAGTTAATGTTAGGTTTGTGGGTGCTTTTCTTTCTAGTTCATCTGTTCTCTGCATTGTCATCTCAACATGTTATATTGCTTATCTCTGATGATTAAACCTCCATAAGAACTCAGTGAGACTTTTTGTTAATGTTAACTTAGTTTACTGATGTATAGTTATTTGTAGTTTGGCTTTGTGCAGCTATTTTCTTAGTTCATCTTACATCATATTAACTTTCATTGATTGACATTGTGCTGTGGAAATTATTGGTGAGTTGGTGTGATAATTGTATTGTGAAAATTTAGTTAATCTACTAATGTCATTATATAAAATTGTGATCATATATTGAAGAATATAACTTGAAAAAGTAAAGATAGTTTACGTTTTACACACCATGTTAGTTGCTTTACTAGTGTTAAGTTATGGAACTTTGTTAATATTAACAGTTTATTTGTGTTTAAAGATATTCTGGTTTATCTTTTATTCTCTTCTTGGTTTAGATGATGCTAAATAATCTTTAATATTATTAGCTTTGATTGCGCATCACTCACCATATATTAATCAAATCTTCCTGTTGCAATTTTATAATGTTGCCCTGTGTACAGTGGTTATATATGTCTTAGAGATACATGCTTGATAAAGTGTGAATAGGATACGTAGTATATTATGTTAGTTACTTTACTGTTGTTAAGTGTAGAACTTGAAACATTTACAGTTTATTCTCATTTAAGATGTATTGGATTTGTTATTAATGCCCATTCTGTTCCCAGTTGATGATACAAGTAATCTTTGTGTGCAAGAAAACTTTTGTTATGTTAACATACTTAGCTGCTCATGTTAATCAGTGTAATCTTCAGTATTTAATAAATGTTACTGTGTTAGTATAAAATTAAACATTCAATATATTAGGATTATGCTTGAAAAGTAGGAATAAGTTGATTTACGCCCTATGTGCATTCTTTACTGGTATTAAGTGTGGGTTTTGTTAATGTTAACAGTTTATTTGTGTGTAAGTTGTGATTGTTTGTCTTTGTGCATTATTTTCTTAGTTTATGTTACGCTATGCTAGCTTTATTGATGTGAAACTTTGTTACGACCAGCATACTCGCTATCTAGATGTTCTATGTAATATTGTGTGAAATGCAGTCAATGTTACTGTGTTAGTGTGAATTAACGTTAATATGTTAGGTTATGCTTGAAAAAAGTAAGATTAGGTTATACTATGTTAGTTGCTTTACTGGTGTTAGAGTGTGGTGAGTTTGTTAATGTTGACTGCCCATTCCTGCTTAAGATGTGTGTTATATTTGTCTTTGAAAGACATTATTTTCTTAGTTCAGTTGATGCTATGTTAGCTTTTTAATGTGGAAACTTTATTATGTTAGCATACTTTCGCTGGTCTGCATGATAATTAACCAATGTTGTGATAAATTTTGCTAAATGCCACTATGTTGGTGTGGTCATATTAATATAACAGAGATTGCAATCAAACTTAGAATCTGGTGGCTTGTGTGTTTTTAAACAGGCAAACAGAATCATGTGGTATTGCGTAATATTTCAGAAAAAGGCTGGAGGTTTGAACAGTTTCTCGACTTGTATTTAGTATCTCTAATTGAAACAGGAATACATCAACTTCAGTATGACTGATTTCTGTATGCATTGTTCGTTACTTTAGTGTTAAGTATTTGAAACTTTGTTAATATTAGTCATTTATTCGATCATAGGGTATGTTAGGTTTTGTCATTATTGCGTTATATTCCTAGTTCCGGCATATGATGATATGTTAGCTTTATTGATGTGAAAAACTTTGGTACGTCAGCATATATTTGTTGGAGTATGTTGTGATAAATTTTGTTAAATATTTACTATGTTAATGTAAAATAATAGTGATATGTTAAAGATCTGTTTGAAAAAAAAGTGTGAATATGGTACGGGCTGTACGCAACGTCAGTTACTTTCCTGTTGCCAAGTATGGTATTTTGTTAGGTTTGATGTTATACATTATATTCTTGCATCAGGTTATGTTATGTTAGCTTTATTGATGTGAAAACTTTGTTATTTACTGTTTTACTGTTTTAGTTTATGTAAAAATGTAAATTTTTTACGTTATAAACATAAAAAGAATAAAATTTTTAGTAAAAACAAAAAGTTTTAAAGAAATAAAGTTAAAAATTAAAAGTTTAAAAAAAAAAAAAAAAACAAAAAGTTTTAAAGAAATAAAATTAAAAATAGCTAAAAGTTTTTTAAAACAAAAAGTTTTAAAGAAATAAAGTTAAAATAAATAAAAGTTTTTAAAACAAAAAGAAAAAAGATGTGAAAGGCAACGTTCTATATGTTTTGCTAGTTACTTCACTGTTGTTAAGTATTGAACTTTGTTAATGTTAGCTGTTTATTCATGTTTAAGGTGTGTTAGGTTTATCGGTGTGGATTATATTCTTAGTTCAGATGATCATATGTAAGTTTTATTAATGTGAAAAACTATGTTACGTTAGCCTATATTCGTTGATCGGTATGATAATTAGACAAGGTTATGATATATTTTTGTTAAATATTACCATGATCTAAAATTAACATTGCTATGTTAGATATATGCTTGACAAAAGTGTGAATAGGTTACGTTTTCGAGCGCTATGTTAGTTACTTTACTGTTGTTAAGTGTGGGACTTTGTTAATTTTAGTGATTTATTCAGACATAGGGTATGTTCGATTTGATGTTATACATTATATATTGTTACATCAGGTTATGATATTAGCTTTATTGATCGTGTCTTTGCTGCGTTAGTAATATTTTCGTTAGTCCAGTATGATAATTACACAAGATTGTGATAAATTTTTGTAATGTTACTATGTTCGTGCAAAAATAATAATGATATGTTTGAGATAGTTTGAAAAAGTATGAATAAGTTACGTATTGTATGTAAATGTTAGTTATGTCACAGTTGTTAAATAATGAACTTTGTTAATGTTGACAGCTTATTCGGTATAAGATGTATTAGGATTGTGAGTGTACATTATATTCATAGTTCATAATGATCTAATTTGCTTTATTAATATGAAAACTTTTTGTTACATTAGCATATATATTCGTGATAGTATGATACTTACACAAGGTTGTGATAATTTTTGTTAAATATTACTGTTGTAAAAACATCAGTGATATGTTAGAAAAAGTGTAAGTAGGTTACGTTCTACGCTCAATGTTAGTTACTTTATTAGATATATGACTTGTTAATGTTAACTGTTTTATTCATGTTTAAGATGTGTAGGTTTGTGAATGCACGTTATATTCGTAGTTCAGGTGATGCTATGTTTGCTTTATTGATGTGAAAACTTTGTTACGTTAGCATATATTCAATGATCAGTATGATATTTAGACAAGACATGATAAAATTTTGTTAAATATTACTATGTTAATGTAAAAATATGGTGATATGTTAGAAAAAGTGTAAGTAGGTTCATTCACTCTCATCTTAGTTACCACTATTGTTGTTCAAATATGGATCTATGTTACGTTAACGCCATATTCATTGATCAGTATGATAATTAGACAATGTTATGATAATAAATTTGTTAAATATTACTGCTAATGTATAAATATCAAGTTTGGTCAGGGATAGAGGGAGGTGGGTGGTTGATTTACAGTTTACAGGTTTAGGGTATACTTAAAAGCCAAATTTCTGAAATTCTAAATATCAAAAGCGTAAAAATTTAGTAAAACAAACTGTTTAACACCTAAAACAAAAATAAATAAAAGTTTTGTGTTATAATTATACAGAATATGACATGAATTACTAGATCACAGATGGGAGGCGTGAGGTGGGGAGGCTGAGGAGGCTGGGGAGGCTAAAGAGGCTCAAGAGGCTCAGAGGCTCCAGAGGCTCTAGAGGGTGTTTGATTTATATAAAAAAATATTTTAAGTTATAAACTTAAAGAATAAAAAATGTTTAAATTTTGTTTTTAAAAAAATTTTAAAAATTTTAAATTTTTAAATTTTTAAAAAATTTTTTTTTAATTTTTAAATTTTTTTTTTTTTTTTTTCTTTTCTTTTGTTTTCTGTATCGAGGATACATATAGAAAGATGTATACCAGTTTCGTTGTTCTACCTTAATATTTCAAAGTTTTGTGGGGCTGGTATTTGCTGGGATGTATTCGGATGTTTAACCCCATATATGATATGGGTACTAGATATGAAAGGTATATCCCATCCTTCTAGGTCAATATTTCAAGTTTGGGGTCCCGGAGACCCCTCTTGGATGTGTATGGCTATTTAACCCATATATGATGTGAGTATCTTATATGGTAGGTGTATACCGAGTTTCATTGTTCTAGGTCAATATTTCAGTTTTGTGTGGTTTGTGTCTTCTTTTTGGGATGTGTACGGCTATTTAACCCATATACGATATGGGTACCTTATATGAATGGTATATACCGAGTTTCATCATGTTCTAGATCAATATTTCAGGTTGGGGTCCCAGAGACCCCATTTAGGCTGTGTACGGTTATTTAACCACATATGATGTGAGTACCTTATTTGATGGGTGTATACCGAGTTTCATCGTTCTAGGTTAATATTTCTTGGGGCTGGTCAGAATTTGGCCCATCGGTCATTTTACCCCGGACACATCTAAGATACAACCTAAAAGGCTGTATCAAGTTTCGTTGTTCTATGTCTAATGTTGCACAATTTTTGGGGTAGTACCGTCTGGAGCACCCAGTCATTTTACACACAGGATTATCTAGGATCTCTCGAAGTTCTGTACCAGTTTCATATTCTATGTCAATATTTCAGATTTGGTGGGGCTGGTCCCCGAATTTGGTCAAATCCATTTTACCCCGTATACACCTAAGATACAACCTAAAGAGTTGTATATCAAGTTTCAACACTACATCAATATATATAATGTTTGGGGTGGGATGCCCTTCTGGGGATCCTGGACACCTATACGGTCTTACAAACTA
Source organism: Trachelipus rathkii (assembly GCA_015478945.1). Lineage (NCBI taxonomy): Eukaryota > Metazoa > Arthropoda > Malacostraca > Isopoda > Trachelipodidae > Trachelipus > Trachelipus rathkii. The sequence continues at coordinate 45,903 of JABUQX010091994.1, read as the reverse complement.
ATCATATTCGAACTCTACCGACCTCGACCTTGCCGCTTTAAACATTGTTGTTGTAATTTGATAATAAAAAAATAATAATAATAATAATAATAATAATAATAATAATAATAATAATAATAATAATAATAATAATAATAATAATAATAATAATAATAATAATAATAATAATAATAATAATAATAATAATAATAATAATAATAATAATAATAATAATAATAATAAGAAAAAAATTCAGAGAATGAAGTACCATTATGCAATAATATGTCCTTGAAATGAAACGTTTTGACCGTAACATATCTCAGATTTCTTCTTCTTCTTCTTCTTCTTCTTCTTCTTCTTCTTCTTTTTCTTCTTCTTTTTCTTTTTCTTCTTCTTCTTCTTCTTCTTCTTTTTCTTTTTCTTTTTCTTTTTCTTTTTCTTTTTCTTTTTCTTTTTCTTTTCTTTTTCTTTTCTTTTTCTTTTTTTTTCTTCTTCTTTTTTTCTTCTTCTTCTTCTTCTTCTTCTTCTTCTTCTTCTTCTTCTTCTTCTTCTTCTTCTTCTTCTTCTTCTTCTTCTTCTTCTTCTTCTTCTTCTTCTTCTTCTTCTTCTTCTTCTTCTTCTTCTTCTTCTTCTTCTTCTTCTTAATCGTCTTCTTATTCTTCTTTTTCTTCAATAATGATAAATAATAATAATAATAATAATAATAATAATAATAATAATAATAATAATAATAATAATAATAATAATAATAATAATAATAATAATAATAATAATAATAATAATATATAATAATAATAATAATAATAATAATAATAATAAATAATAATAATAAAATAAAACTTCAAAGATTCGTTCACTCAAGCGGGTTGGAGCAGGAGTAAGAACCGCGCCCGGAGCCGGAGTAAGAACCGCGCCCGGAGCCGG
>JABUQX010091994.1:32500-35000 GCA_015478945.1 Trachelipus rathkii | reverse complement strand
GGTTGAGGAATGTTTTTGTCTAAATCCATGTTGTGTGCTAGATAGAGGAATATAAGGTAGGATTCTATTGAGTATTAATATTTCCAATACTTTGGATATTGTGGAGAGAAGTGAAATTGATCTGTAGGAAGCGGAGTTGTTAGGATGTTTACCAAGCTTTAATATATTAATTATGTGGTCGTGTTTCCAGAGGGGGGAGGGGGGAGAGTGTTAATTTGCCATTTTGCCATGCTGTATTAAATAATTTGGTGAGGGATTCAATAGCCTTGGTTCCCCAATGTTTGAGGTAGATAGATATTCACTGCTGTGAATTTTTCAACTTTTTTTATTATGCTAAGAGCTTCTGGAGGGGGGGGGGTTAATTTAGGTTTTAATTTTCTAAGTCGTTTAATTATTTGTCCGCTAGATGGGATTATTTGTTTATGGACAATTTTTGAATAGTATGATGATGATATTACATTGATTTTTTGGATTAGGAATATTATTGTTTTGTTTACGGATTGCTTCGTGTGTGGGAGTGGGTTGGATATGTGATGTATGGATTTTCTTTTTTTGTGTGGAAAAATTGCGTTGTTTTTGTCTTGTAATTTATATTTTGGGTGTATTCATTCCAGATCTCTCTTTGATTTGTGCTGATTAATGTATTTATTCTATTACTAAGGTCTGTGATTTGATTTAGTTGAGCTGGGTTTTCTTGTCTATTTTGGCTGAGTGTGTTTCCTTGTTTCTTTGTTTCTTTGTTTCTTTGTTTCTTTGTTTCTTTGTTTCTTTGTTTCTTTGTTTCTTTGTTTCTTTGTTTCTTTGTTTCTTTGTTTCTTTGTTTTATTAGGGTTTCTCTTTCAGGTGAAAAATTGGGGATAAATTGTTTGATAATTGTTCGTGATTAGCGTAACGTAAAAATATCGATTTTTTTAACGATAATCGATTTTTCGATAAACTACCTATGCAACGTGCCAAATGAAAAAAAAAGTACGAAATTTATAATTTTTTCTTTAGGTTAAAATTCGGTTTAGGACCCATTAAGTCAGGGTTGTGGAGTCGGAGTCGGAGTCGGAGTCGCGGAGTCGGGGAGTCGGTAGTTTTGAAGAGAGTGGAATCGGAGTCGGAGTCGGCAATTTTGAAAAGGGTGGAGTCGGAGTCGGAGTCGGAGTCGGAGTCAGTAATTTTGAAGAGGGTGGAGTCGGAGTCGGAGTTGTAGTCAAAGTCGGTAATTTTCAAAAGGGTGGAGTCGGAGTCGGTAATTTTCAAAAGGATGGAGTCGGAGTCAGAGTCGGAAATTTCCAAGAGGTCGGAGTCGGAGTCGGAGTTGGAGTCGGTAATTTTGAAGAGGGTGGAGTTGGAGTCGGAAAATTTTTGAACCGACTCCACAACCCTGCATTAAGTTTAGGTTATTATAAGTTTTGTTAGGTATACTCAATAAATCTGTCTACTTAACAAATCATATCATAACCTTAACTAGTTTTCGGGCCTAATACTAAAAGCATTATATATGGCAACGATATTTACGTCATCAAACATGGGTAGGAAAAATATTTAAAAAAAAAAAGATTATGGAAAAATAATTAATATTCCGTCACATTAAGCTAATCTCAACAATAACTAATTGTTTACGGCAACCGTGCGGAATGTTTTTTTTTATTTTTATTTTTTATTTTGAAAGCCTTGAGAACTGTTTTATTTAAATGTAATTTTGCTTGATTGAGTGAGGAGAAATTTGCTACTTGGAATGTTTCCAAATCCTGTTCTATACTATCATTATATGCTTGCCAATTTGCTCTTTTGTAGTTGGTATATGTTTTATTTTTTTTAATGAAATGTTATTTGGGTGTTGATGTTGAATTGTGATAAGAATTGGAAAGTAATCTGAGGAGAGAGCTTGAATGGTTTGCCATGTAATAGTGATATGAATTTGAGGGGAACAGGAGGTGATGTCGGATTTTGGTTGTGTTGAAGATGTCTTCATGTGAGTTGAATTTTGTTGTTGAGGATACTGGGTGAGTGAAGGTGCATCTCCTCCTTGTGAATTTGGGTAAGTAGTGAGCCATGTATGGTGGTGTGCATTGATATCTCCGGCCAGTATCAAATAGTTATATTGTGCTACAGGGGATAGGTTTGGGGCATAGTTCTGTGGACAATTTCTAGATGTGGATGGGACGATATAAAAGTTGATTATGTTGTATGTTTTCTTATTGACCTGTATTTCTATTGACTGGTATGATGATGTTTGGTCGTTGTTCATGAGTTGTTGTGTATGGTTTGTGGTGTTTCGAAATTGTATATTTTTATGTATAAGTGTGACAAGGCTATGTTAAGGTGGATTTTTGCCCTGTCTCAATATTGTGTAATTAGGGAATTCAGCAAGGTATGTGTTCTGTTTTAGACTAGATTCCAGTATGAGTGCTATGTGTATGTATGTTGTGTTTATTTATTGTGTGTTGAAGATCTTTATGTTTATTTTTTATTGCATTAATATTTAATTGGAATATATTGACTGAATGAA
>JABUQX010091994.1:12500-15000 GCA_015478945.1 Trachelipus rathkii | reverse complement strand
AGGTATTTTTGGGATGAGGTATTTTTTTTTCCTCTTCTCAGTTGCTCCAGCTATACAAGGGCCTCATCCTCCCTTGTATGGAATACTGCTCTGATATCTGGGGGGGGGGGGGCTCTGGTTTCCGGCTTTTGGATAGGGTCGAGCCAAAAGACGACTTATAAACTGTTCTGTACTTTCCAGTTCCCTTGATCCTCTCTCTTTGCGGCGCGATGTTGGTGCTTTATCTCTTTTCTATAGGTACCGCAGCGGCAGGTGCTCGAGGGAGCTTATCACTCGCGTACCTCCACCTTTACGTCGCCCTCGTAGCACTAGGGGTGCTGTGTCAGCACATGAGTTTTGTGTTGATGTAGGTAACTCCAGGCTAGTTCACTGCGGTGCTTCCTTCTTTCCTGAAACATCTGTTCTGTGGAATTCTCTTCCATCTTCTGTGTTTCCTGCTGAATTTAATCTCCCCCACTTCAAAGCCTGAGTCTGTGCTCATCTGCGTAATTTACTTTAGTTGTTGACTTCTGAGGGGTGCAACACCCCCTCCTTGAACAGGGCTCTGCCCGTGAGTGGTGGTGACAACTGTAAAAAAAAAGAAAAAAAAGTATTTAAGAGGTAATGGGTAGGGTGAGAAAGTTGAAGAATGGCAAATCTGCAGGCATAAATGGAATTATTGTTGAAATGATCAAGAATGGAGGTGAAATGATGATTGATTGGATTTGGAAGTTGCGTAACAGAGCGTTTATGGGGGATATAGTTCCGAGGGATTGGGGGAGAGCGGTAATAGTACCCTTATATAAGGGTAAAGAAGATAATGGTAACTGTAGTTATTATAGGGGAATTAGTTTATTGAGTGGTGTAGGGAAGATATATGCTGGTATTTTGGTCGAAAGATTGCGTCGAGTGACTAATGGACTGGTAGGGGAAGAACAAGGTGCGTTTAGGGGTGGTAAAGGATGCCTGGATCAAATCTTTACATTGAAACAAATGATTGAGAAAATGAGGAAGAAAAAGAATAAATTGTATTTAGGTTTTATGGATTTGCAGCAGGCGTATGATAGGAATAACAGGGAAGCTCTATGGCAGGTGTTATTGAAATATGGTGTTGGTGGTAGGCTTTTGAATGGAATCAAAAGTATATATGACGATAGTGAAGCGTGTGTAAGTATAAATGGAGTCTAAAGTGATTGGTTTAATATTAATATCGGAGTGAGACAGGGATGTGTTATGTCTCCTTGGTTATTTAATTTGTATATGGATGGGGATATGAATGAATTAGAGATGCTGGTAGCAGGGAAAGATGTTAGAATGATGTAGACTGGAAAAGAGTGGAGGGTGCCCTGCTCATTGTATGCGGATGATTTTGTTTTGTGTGGTGAATCTGAAGAGAGTTTGAGAGTATTGCTAGAGGTGTTTGGCAGGGTGAGTAAAAAAAGAGAGGTTTGAAAGTAAATGTAGGTAAGAGTAAGGTTATGGTAGTGAATGAGGAGAGTCCGGGGTATGAAGTCATGTTTGATGGTGAGCAACTGAAACAATTATCTTAGTTTAAATGATTAGGATATATATATATATATATATATATATATATATATATATATATATATATATATATATATATATATATACTATGTATATAATTATGTAAATACTATATATATATATATATATATATATATATATATGTCCTTGATATATATAATTATGTAAATTGTTGCAACTACGTACAAAAATTAGATGTTTAATAAAGAATTTTATTACTATGCAAATTTTTATTTGTCTCTTTCAAATCTTTTTTTCGCATTTAATAATTCTTTTCAAAAGATTGAATTCCTACACGTGGATATATATATATATATATATATATATATATATATATATATATATATATATATATATATATATATATATATATATATATATATATATATATATGTATATATATATGTAATGTATATATATATGTATATATATATATATATATATATATATATATATATATATATATATATATATATATATATATATATATATATATATATATATATATATGTAAATATTATATGTATATATATGTATATCGATATATATATATATATGTATATATATATATATATATATATATATATATATATATATGTATGTAATAATATATATAATAACTAAATATATATATATATATATATATATATATATGTATATATATATATATATATATATATATATATATATATATATATATATATATATATATATATATATATATATATATATATATATATATATATATATATATATATATATATATATATATATATATATATATATATATATATATATATATATATATATATATATATATATATATATATATATACTTACATTAGTCCGTTGAATATAACATTATTGTAAATACTTTTTCATAACATGAATAAAATCTCGAAATTTGCCAATATTTAATGTTATTCAGCGAATAATGTAAAAAAGGTGATGCCATATTTTAATTAAGTGTCATTTT
>JABUQX010091993.1:5000-10000 GCA_015478945.1 Trachelipus rathkii | reverse complement strand
AGGTGCATATATGTATAGACTAAGAAAAATTAATTAATAAAAATAAAATATAATACAAAATATTTCATAAGATGCGAGATTTTATCATTTTAAAATAGTTGGAGGAGTTCATAATTAAGTTTTGTATGGGATCTTATATATATATAATATATGTATATATATATATAATATTATATTATATATATATAATATATATATATATAAGATATAATTATATATATATATATATTCTTATAATATCTATATAATATATATATATAATATATATATATATATATATATATATATATATATATATATATATATTATATATTATATATATATATAAATGATTACAATGCTTAATTAAATAGAGACCTAGTACATGACAATAACCACATGACACCCATTATTCACATTGACAATCTACAACTTAGAAAACTTTCTGAATCCTATTGCATAACAAATTCTAACAATTACAATATACAAAGAAAAGACTCACACATAGATCCCATCATAAACAACATTCTGCACTCCTCACCTTTTTTCAAAAAACTTAAAACCAAACTTTTGTAAATTAATTTTCATAATTTTATATTTTTATTTTATATTTTCATTATTATTTAATTTAGTTGATGTATAACAGCAGCTGAAGGAGGGCCTAGAATTCAGGTCGAAAGCTTTTGCTACCATTCTTTAATAAATTTATGATAAATATCTAAGAACTTAATTTTCTTCTATTCAAAAGGAATCCACTAGTCTCTTTTAATTAAGGCCAATTGTAATCTATTTTTACTATTGCCGTCTTAAGCTAACTTTTGATTTTGAAACTATTTATATATATATATATTATATATATATATATATATTATCTATATATTATTATATATATATATTATATATATTATATATATATATTATATATAATATATATATTATATATTATATATTATAATAATACTATATATTTTATTATATATAGTTATATATTATATATATATTAATATATATATTATATAATATATATATAGTATATATATATATTATATACACCTATTATATTATATTATATATATAGTATATATATATATATTATATATTATATATATATATATATATATAATATATTATTATTATAATATTATATATATAAATAGTATATATATATATATATACTATATATATATATATATATATTATTATATTATAATATATATATTATATATATATATATAATTATATATATATTATATATATATATATATATATTATATAGTATATATAATAATATATATTATAGAAAAAACCACTAATTGTACCAATTTTCGAGCTCCTCCTAATATACTTAGTTCATCGATCATTGTAGAAAATAATAAGGTTGGCGTGAGCAAATACTCAAGGACCTATATATAGTATAGGTATGTATATAGTATATATATATTATATATATATATATATATAAGTAATATATATATAATATTAATTATTATATTATTATATATATATAGTTATTATATATATATACTAATATATATATATACTATCTATCGTTCAAAATTAACTCCCGCAGCTCATATTACGTTCAACAGGTTATAGAAAAAAACAGAACGCAGTGTAACTTTATTATGCAAATAGCATAGCATCGGGGACACATTATACAGTGGTAAGATTGTCGAGGGGCCCTAGGAATCCCCTGAGGGCCTGCGAATGGGTAATGTATGTGGCCGATGCGTTTCCTCCAACGTGGGACGTTATCGCGGTGAAGGGTTCGTGTGTGGATGATGTTACTCAATAACGTGTATGACCACCTCTGGCACGGATGACGGCTTGGCACCGTCGTGGCATACTGTCAATGAGGTGCCAAATGTCCTCCACTGAAATCTGATCAACACGCCACGCACCGCTGCCGCCGCTCTCGGGGGATTCTAGTGTGGTAGGCAAGCTGTCGCAACCGGTCTTTTTCAAATGTTCCATAACATTCAATTGGTTTAGGTTGGAACTGAATGCTGGCCCAACTCCAATATTCTGATTTTTACAGTCTTTAGGTAATCGGTGAAACATCTGGCCTTGTGAGGTCTTGCGTTGTTATGTATTAGGACAAATCCATCACCGATGTAGGGGGCATATGGCACGACATATGGTCAAGGATGTCTGCGATGTGCCGTGCGATGGATAGGGAATCGCCATCTAGGACAAGCAACTCTGTACGACCCGTTAAAAATATGCTTCCCCAGACTATGTAAAATCCATCTCCAAATGGCAATACTTCCCGCTATTAATTGCGTGTACTTCTCATTCAGGTCGTCGCAGACTCTAGATTGCCGATCGGAGGTGCAGAGACTTACTCTGGACTCATTCGTAAGCAGCACATTCGCCCAATCGCAGACGGTCCAACGTAGGTGATCCCGGGCAAATGCTAGGCGCGCCCGCCGATGCTCCCTGGTGTGTTGTGGTATTATGGCCGGCCTACGTAACCGCAAATTATGTTCCGCGATTCTTCAACGTATTTGTTAATCACACTCATGGGCTCCATGTACCTCATGGCATGGCATGGATTGGACTGGAGATGTCAGGTATGTTCTCAAAAAATTCTTCTACTCATTTAACTCAAAGAAAATTTTCTCCCCTGTTTTTAGCTTTAAGGATCTAAATATTCTGAGATACTTAGGAAAAGACAAATCTATCATCATATGTCGCCCAGACAAGGGAAAAGGGGTAGTGCTTCTTAATAAAGCATCCTATCTTCATAAAATGAACAACATTTTGAACGAAGTCTCAAAATTTAAACTGCTTACAGGTTGTATTTTTAAACATTTACTTATAGTAGAGGATAAGATTAATAACTTTGTCAGGTCCCTAAAATCTGCCAACTCTATCTTTGACTCACTTCTCGTATCTGGTAGCCAGCCAGGCTTACTGTATGGGCTTCCCAAAACTCACAAACCTGACGTCCCCCTCCGTCCTATCCTCTCAGCTCTTAACACCCCCACCTACAGTCTTTCGAAATTTTTTGTGCCATTGATTGACCCCATTACCCACAACCAACATACCCTTCATAGTTCTTTTGAATTCGTTTATTATATTTCATCTCTTTCACTCCCTCAAGCCTTTATGGTGAGTTTTGATATTCAATCCCTTTTTACTAACGTTCCTGTTGCCGAAACCCGTGAAATCATTTCCAATACTTTGTTTTCTAACCAAGAATGTATGAGGTTCAATACAGAGACCAATTACAAATTTTATCAATTAGGCCACTTCAGATTTCTTATTTTCTGTTTATAACAATCCTTTATACAGATTTGTGGCTGTGGCTATGGGTTCAGCTCTGGTCCTCCTCGCCAACGCTCTTCATCTGCTATCATAGAAAGTCCTTGGCTCGAAAAGTTCCCCCGCCTTCAACCCATTGTCTACAACAGAATATGTGGATGACACTGCTTCTTATTTTTCTAACAAGAACATGCCACCTTTTAAATTTCCTAATAAGCAACATAAAATATCCAAATTTTCGCATGGAATATGAATGGATTGTTTTCCTTCCGTTCCTTGATGTTGGCGTCTCTTAGCACTATGTCTTTTTTAAACAGATTTACGCAAGCCGACCTGCCACCCAATTAGGCCTCACTTCTTCAGCTTTTCCAGATAAGTTTTAATTGTCCGGCGTTCTACAGGGCAGAATAAGGGGGCTTTAAGCGTATGTTCTCCTGGATTTCTTTTCAATTTCAGAACATATTTAAGGAGCTTCCGCTAATTTTTAATTCTTTCCTTCAATACTTGTTGATAAATCATATTTAACTTAACTTGAAGACCTTTTGACCACTACTCCACTTTTGATGTCCTAACAAAAATTTTCCTCAGATTCTTACACAGGTCGATTCACCGACACCCTTATTAGACCCTCAGACCATATTAACGAGACACTTTAATTTGCCACCTTTATTTTATTCCTACTAATACTTTCAAAATTGTAACTTTTCCAGGTCAAAGATTTAATCCTAAAGAGTTTGCACTCGTCGATAGTTAATTGTAAAGTTGTGGCTGCTTGTAATGCCCGCTATGTAGGGTCAACAGGCCTTACAACTTTGTCATAAGATTGACAAACACAAGGGTTTTCTTTTCCGTACCAATCTTCCTCTATCCTCACCTGAATTTTCATCCATACGTAGCCATAGCCACGAAAAAGATCATCCCATCACTACCAACGACTTCTCGATTCTTGCCTCCGTCACTGATACTCGCGACAGAAAAATCTTGGAGAGCCTCTACATTCATGAATTGGAGCCTGAACTCAACTCTGATTTATCTTCAATCAAACTTAATTTATTTTAATTGTAATAATTTTTATATATGTCATTTATAATTTTCATTTTATTATACTGTTATAAATACTGATTTTTAAGTTTAGTAAGTCCCAAACAACCAACCAATTTATGTATAATTTAGGTATAAATAGTACTCGAATTTAATCTTGTTCATTCATTCTTATGGTTCATCCAGTATGTAAGGTTAGTAAAACGAGGTTAATAATAGATTTAATTTTTGTAATTTTTTGTAATTTTTGTAATTTTTATAATTTTACTTTTCTATATATTTTATATATTATATAATCGTAAATATTGTGGACATTGTTCTTTTATAATTTATTATTTACTTATAGCTGATGATGCGCTTAGCTAGAGCGCGAAACGTTCTTAATATACTATGGCATCTCCTTGGTGTTTGTCTCCTTTTCATATATCATATATGATAATATATATATATATATATATATATATTATATTCTTAATATATATATATATATTTATAAATATATATATTCAGTGGCGTACCTGGAAGAATACACTTGGGTAGGCAGAGTTTATATAGTATATATATATACTATATATATATATATATATATAATATTATATATAATGTTATATATTTTATATATATATATATATATATATATATATTATATATATTATTATACTATATGCTAACGAAAACATCAAACTATTTAATATTAAATACGTACCTATTTT
>JABUQX010091992.1:0-10177 GCA_015478945.1 Trachelipus rathkii | reverse complement strand
AGCTTACAAAAGTACCAAGAAAAAAATCTAAGGTTTTGTCAATAGCATTCGGTACTGTGTAGTTCAGTGCTTTAGAGTTTAGACCATGGTTAAAACAATTGATGTACCAATGCCTCTCCGAATGTTAATGGATGACCTAAGTTTTAAGTTCAGAGAGAAGTTCTTCAAATGTTTTATCTGAATTTCCTCCACAGGCAATAAAAAAAATTTTATGTTGCTTATTCTCTTTGAAATTTATTGAAACTTAGGATATAGATAAAACTTAGATTAATTCTTGTATGAAAGATCGTGCAGCTTCTGTAATCTTATTGCAATATAAGTTACGAAAAGGCCAACGTGTACTTATGATTGTAGTGCACCGCTTTTTAAAAAAAAAAATTAAAATCAGAATTTACTTTAATATATCAAAACGTTTTCACTTACATTTTAGGCCTTATTTATTGTTGAGTATAATTTTGAAAGCGGTTTTGAAACCTTGATAAGTTAATTTCTTTCTACCTTGCCTTTGATTTAAAGGTTTCAAAGTTATGAAATTAAAATTCATAACTTATAACCATTCATGCACGAGTACACCGTTAATTAAAATATAGTCATGAAAACACTTCAGTACTGAGAGAATTCAGCCTAATAATGTTAACCAAGAACTCTTAACGTTAATTAAAATGTTTGATGCTGAGAGAATTCAGCCTAATATTGTTAACCCAGAACTCTTAAGGTTAATTAAAAGGTTTGATATACAATAAAATTTATTATAATACGAGGATTAAAAACAATAAAACGAAACTAAAAAAATTAAGAACTATCTAATTTCAATCGACATTATTTCATGGCTTACTAGTCCCTAAGGAAAGGAGGAACGAGTTTTAAATATGAACAAGTAAAAGACGCTTTTTTTTTAAGGTTTTTTAGTAGAACATGTGAGAAAATGAACATTATAAAATTGCTTATTAAACTGTTGTGGTTTTTAATCCTAACTTACTACTTTTCACTTTAGGGCTTTCGTTTTCAATTTAGTTTTAAAGCTTATTTCTTATAAGTCCTGATTTTCATCTATTCCTTGGAAATCTTTTAGGTCTTGGGACTTTACTTTCAGATTTGTTGGGCTTTTGTTCCGGGTTTTGGGGCTTTTCTACCAGGTTATCGAGAATTTTTTTAAGATGTTCGATCCTACGTTCGTGATCTTTTTCAAGGTTTCGGAATCTTTTTATCCTGTTTCCTAACTTATCTGCCATGTTTTGAAGACATTTGTATTGCCTTTGGAGCTTTTCTTCCTGGACTTGGGGCTCTTCCGGGACTTGGTTCACTTCTTCCGAGACTTGGGGCTCTTCTCCCGGGACTTGGTCCACTTCTTCCGAGACTTGGGGCTCTTCTCCCGGGACTTGGTTCACTTCTTCCGAGACTTGGGGCTCTTCTCCCGGGACTTGGTTCACTTCTTCCGAGACTTGGGGCTCTTCTCCCGGGACTTGGTTCACTTCTTCCGAGACTTGGGGCTCTTCTCCCGGGACTTGGTTCACTTCTTCCGAGACTTGGGGCTCTTCTCCCGGGACTTGGTTCACTTCTTTCGAGACTTGGGGCTCTTCGTATTTTTGGAGAATTTCATCAACAATTTCGCGAATTATTACTTCATCTTTTTCAAGGTTTTCGAGCTTTAATATTATATATAAGAGCTCATCATTTAGATATTTTTCACAGTCTACGGGATCTAACCGTTCTTGTGGCGGTTTTTCCAGATTTTTACAATGTTCCTTCTCCAATTGTTTCTTTAGGAAAATTGCACAACTTATTGTTCTCATTTGGCGCCCTTTCTCAAATTTTTTAAACTTTTTTCTCAGGTTTTGTAACCAACTGTATTGGTTTTGGGACTTCTCTCTTACTTTCGGCATATTTTGAATTTATAAAACTATCCCACAATAATAATAAAAATTCTGGAACTAAATATATTGGATTGATGACGATTTTAAAATACTCCTCAATAGTTATGGTTTTATATCTTTGAAAATTTTAAAAAAATTCTTAGTTGATGATCTAAGAGGAACCCGTCTCTTCGTTTGATAATCTTAAAATATTTACTAATTATTAAAACCAATTTTTTACCCTTGAAAAACAACTTACTTTCTAAAAATACACAAAATGAGTTCACACATTTTTATTTTCAATACAAGATATCTTCTTGGCTTAATAAAAACTTGCCTAATAGAAACAATTGCTACTCCATTAAAGATTTTGAAGAAAATTTTTAAATATTTTCGTAGCTAAAATAGAAAGCAAATCACGAAAGTACTCAATAATTCTCCTTGTGTAAATAATCATAGTTATTAGTTGGTTGTTAAATATATATATATAATATTATATAGTATATTAATATATTATATATATATGATATATATATATAATATATATATATATATATATATATTATATATATAATATATATATATATATAGGGGGGGGAAGAGGGGGGAGGGGGGGAAAGGAGGAGGGGTGTATTATAGTAATTGTGCGATGCAACGCGTAATTGTGACGAAAAATCGATTTATTGCCCTATAAAATCGTTTTATTTTTCTAAATATTTACCTCCCATGCAAAAGAGGATATAGTCATTGATATGCCAAATCTCTTTTAGGGACAGGGTATATATATATATAGTATATATATATTATATAATAGAAATATATTATGTATATATAATATGTATATATATATATATATATATATATATACCATAGTATTAGGGACAGTCAATCATATAAGTTTAAGTCTATGTGAGCGGCACGAGATCCATCTGGTTAGGTCTAGGTTTACGGCATCGTGGATCCATATAGGTTAGGTTTCGGTAGGGATTTCGCTAGTTTCAATTATGATAAGTTGTTAATATTCACAGAGTTTACTATGTGGTATACTTAAGCAAAACCTATTCAAAACCTGAATAGGAGGGTGCTAAACCGAAACCTAAACTGGATGGATTGACAATGCCGTAAACCCCTAGTACCTAACCTAGCATGGATCTACGGTTGCCGTAAACGTAGACCTAACCTAGATAATTGATGTACCCAAATATATATATATATATAAGTAGTTATATAGTATAGTATATATATATATATATAATATAATATATATAGTAGTATATATATAATATATATATATGTAGATATAAGTATATATATAGTATATATATAGTAATATATATATAATATAACATAAAGTTTTGCAAAATATCATATTTCATAAAATCTATATAGCCTATATATAAATATATATCATATATATATTATATATACTATATAATATATTATATATATATATATATATTATAATATTAGTATATATATATATATTATATATTATAATATATATATAATATATATATAAAACTGATATATATATAGTATACGTATATATATATATATATTAATATATAAGTATATATATATATAAATATATATTATATATAATATATATATATATATATATATATATACTCTCTCCCTCTCAATGAGGCCAATGTTTTGTTAACAGAAACAAAACAAGTGCAAGAGTTTGCTCGAGTACCCATATCGAAACAAAGATTAAGTGTGTAAAAAAAAATCGCTGCTTTTTACATTACCATAGCTGCGCAGCAATTAATATAAGTATATACTATATAATAAGTATATTATATATATATATATATATGAATATATATATATAATATAGTATAGTATATGTATATAGTATAATATAATATATATGATATAGTATATTATATATATAGTATAGTATATATATATATATATATATTATATATAAATATATATATGACGTTATATAAATATATATATTATATATAGTATGTATATAATCACCTTTATAGTAATATAGTATAGTATATATTTATAGGTATATAGGGTTTTTTTATGGTATAATATATATATATATATAGTATATATATAGTATAGGTATAGTATATATATATATATGGTGAATGGTTTAAAACCATTTGGTGTAAACCGTTGCTCTTCAGCATGTTTTACACCACATTAAAGAATAGATGTTTAAACCATAAAGACAAACATGCAGAAAAATATATAAATAAAGTATATTTTACAATTCATTTTATTAACATAGCATGTTGATATGGTTTCTCAATATTTCAATCGAAGATAGCTGAAACAATAAAAATTTTTCTGCCAATTTTATATTGGTGAGAATGATAATATAAGATATATAGGATGTAAGACGTATATATATTAGTTATATATATATAGAGGTATATACGTAGATATATAGTAAAGGTATAATTATATATATAGTATTATATATATATAATACATATATAATATGATAACTAATATGTATACTCTATAAATATATATAATAATAATATATATATTATATATATATAAATAAAGATATAGTATATATATATATATAGTTATATAGTAGGCTAATTTGATACTAGTATAGTATAGTATAATATAAGTATAGTAGATGAATATATATATATATATAGTATAATAGTACTATATATTATATATATATATATTATATATAAGATATATGTAAATATATAATAAAGTATATATAGATTATAGTATATATAATATATGTATATATATGATATATATAGGTTACAGTATAGGAGTAGTATATATATATATAGATATATATATATTTGTAAATTTAAAATGTTAAACATCAAAATTTCACAAAAAGGCTCTTAAGGAATTCATTGTTCTACCCATTGATGCCACATTTCAAAAGTTTATAATAAAACTTCATATGTGAGTGAGATAGAGGAATTTGTGAGAAATGTGGCATCGTAGCACAGCGGATTTTCTTTGTGCGTCCTTATCATCTGTCATCCTTTAAAAAGAGAGTTCAAATAAAAAGTGACATTGTCGTCATATTCGCAATTGGCATTTTGAAGAATTAGATTGATTTAGGGAGATGGCAACTTGAAGCAATAAAATGGGTTAAATTATCCAAAAGTATAATAATTTTTGGGAATAGAGCTCAAATTAAATTCCCATAATTCAAAGTTAAATTTACCTTTTTTCTCTCTCAGATAGAGTTTTAATAATTTGAATTTGATAGTTATTTAATAATAAATACCAATATATTATATCAATAAATTTTTTTAAAAGGATCTATTAAAACTCAAAAAAAAAACAATAATAATTTAATACCCGTTTACAGTTATCAAGAAAATTAATGAAATTTAATGAAAATATAAAGAAATTTATTAAGGAATTGTTAAAATATGTGTCTAGCACATTTTGTAATAACAGTGTTTTATTCTTAGTAGTGATTTTGCACTCGTTAAAATCAATAAAACCATTATAATACTACATTCAAAAATCCATCAAAAATAGCATAATACCTCCATAAAAACCAAAAAAAACCATTGGATTTATTTGTTTTTTACAAACAATTAAAAACAGTTTTTATTTTAGAGAACTATGGTTTTCCAAGCCCTATATATATATATATATATTATATATTATTATATATATATATATATAATATAGAATATACATATATTATATTAATCATAATATGTATGATGATAATATTATATATATATGGGGTATCATATATTATTGTACATTGTCAACACACAACTTCTAACGTGCAGAAGCCCTTTATCACGGTTTACCATGGAGGGGGTGTTGCCGCCAATTAATTGTCAGAAATTTCACTAGCGCAAAACTAAAGATCGAGCTACAAGAAAACGAAGCTTTAAAAAGTGAAAGAGGAAAGTTCTCTGGTTTGCGGAAAACACAAAAGAAGATGGAAGAGAAGAATTACCACAGAACAGAAGTGGCAGGAAAGTAGGGAAGCACCGCAGAGAACTAGCCTGGACGTACACAATATCCACAGCACAAACTCAGTGCCGACAGAACAGTGAGCACCCTTGAATTTGCATACGAGGGCGTCGTAATAAGGTGGTTGTACTGCAAGAGAGTGATAAGTTCCCCGAACACCTGCCTCTACGTACCTATAAAAAGATAAGGCCACAAAACATCGCTCCGCAAAGATAGAGGGTCAGTGAACTGGAAAGTACGGAATAATTTTGAAGCCTTTTGGCCTTTGACTCGAACCCTGTGAAAAAGCGGGGTGAAACCAGAGCCCCTCCAGATATGAGAGCAGAGTACTCCATCGAAGGGCGGATGAGACCCTTGTATAGCTGGAGTAACTGAGAAGAGGAAAAAAAGTCTCGCAATCTAATACAGAAACTTGCGAGCGTGGTTTCCTTGAGGCTGCCCTGAGCAAACCGTTGTGATGTGAGGTTTCAAGACATTTTTTTGTTTATGTAAGGCCAAGGATGTTTAGATGTCAACAGGAGAGAACAGAGAACCGTCGGAAGAGATAGGAAGTTAGAAGGTGTTTTAGAGAGGGAGAAATGTAGGAAGTTGTGTTTTCAAGGAAGGTGAATTTCACAATGTTGAGGACGACCCAAAAGTGCGGAAAATTATTCTATCGCTATTATCAGCTAGAGAAAATTAAGAATACGAAAGATTAAGACGAGAGAAGGCAATTCTAGAAATAAAAAGAGGAAGCAGATGAATGAAGTGTCAAATCATCGGCATAGGGGTCGTAGTCATCGGAATATATGGAGAGTGGATAGAGTTTTAGATGTGCAGGTGAGAAGATCATGTATGAAAATCAGGAAATAAAGTAGGGGATAAGACGAAACCCTGAGGAACAAAACTATTTTGACAGAAAAGCAAGAAGAAGTCGCATCCATCATAACCAAGCTCGATATTGAGTGACTGAAAGAAGCTTAGGAGCATTAAGCTAAAGCATATGGCTTAATTTTATAATTTGAAGAGTTGTTTTGACTCCCAAAATATATAGGAACGGACTTATATCAATACTAAAAAAACATGGGTGTAACGTAATATTCAATAGATTTTTAGGTTGTAAAGTAACATTACAAAGTACTAGAGCCGGTAATACCTTAATCTAATCCTTTAGTACCTTATAATCTAACCTAATAAACCTGATATTAACGATATTCAACCTCTTATAAAAATAATTATATAAAGTATATAGGTATAGAACTATGTGAGTAAAATTATGGATAATAAGTAGCTCCTTGGGAGTATCTACCAATATATAGTATATCAGTATAAGATATATACTATAAAATATATATATATATTTATATATATATATATATATAGTATATATATATGGTGGGGCTCGGAAGTGGCGGCCCTTCTTATGACGTTTCCCAACCTTATATCAACGTCCGTGCCTAAGACACTAAATTCTGCTAAGCTCGCCTCAGTAGTCTATCACCTGTGTCCTCACACTCTCCACTCTCAACACCATTTACCTGCTGAGACCTAACTGTCCATCGGATTTCTTCTTTACTAATAAGAACTTAAGTATATCTAGCTCGTTATACTTTTTTTTTTTACAATTTTGACTGCAAAGGGGAGTTTTGTGTCCTATATAAACATTAACACTCCCGTATAAAGTATTTTGAAAAACTGTTCGTCTTTCCTAACTTCGGTATTCTATTGCTTAAGATCTTTCTTCCTACTACTACTACTACTACTACTAACTAACTACTAACTACGTTACTCTACTATCTAATGGAACTAAAACTCCTCGTCTCGCTCTTACTGCGAAGAGCAAACGTCTGAGCATGATGGAACAGAACTTTCCTCCCGGACCGCTTTATGTAACCAACTATTCTTACAAATCTCTCCACAGTGATTTGTCTACTTCTCATCCAAACTTGTGGAGGTAGCCTCTACTTATGATGCCGCTGGTTTTCAAAAATGGGACATGCGCGCACCCACTTGGGGCTGCAGTTTCGAAACTCATCAAAGATGGGATTTGACTCTACAAGCTAGAAGAGAAAGCACGCTTAATAATTTGTCATTTTTTACAGCTGAATTTGAATAAAAGGCATCATATATATTTATTGTAATTCAATGCACATATTTGAGAATTTCAGATCCATATCTACATATCTACTATATCATTCTAATTACTATATAAATATTATATTATACACTAATCTCTTTAATTATATTATGCATATGAGTTATTCCTTATATTATTATTAAGAGCTTATTTCTATGTAAATCGTTTAACATACTAATAGTAGTAAAATTTATATATATAAATATAAGTATATAATTACATACAATAACACTCATACTTAACATGTAATATATATCATAACCTTAAAATCTATAATACATATAAATATATTAATAATAATAAGTATCAATTTAATACTATTATACACATATAAGTAGTACGAGAAAGTTAATTATTATTAAATTATAAAACATGTATATTATTATATTTATATACATATAATATTATATATTAAATTATAATATTATTAATATGAATATAAATATAGTATAATAAATTAGTAATATATATATGTATATAGTTATTATCACATATGGTGATGAATATAGGAATACACTATAAGTGGTATTATTTACTATACTTACCTACTATTATACCGCTCATATATCTCACGCTACTATCCTCTTCCTCTACTAGTCTAGTCCTCATATTCGCTTCATTACTCGTCGCGCGTCGCATATGTCTCAGCTACTACTTACCTATATACTCACTATATACAAAAATCTACTCACTACATTGTATGTTCAAAATATACACGTATTTAACGGAAATAAATATAGTAGACAATACAGACTATATATATATAAAGATATATTAAATATTTTACTTTAGAAAGTGAGTATTAGTACTCTAGTAAGTATAAAAAGTATGGCTGATAAAAGTAATACATGACAATTATATCATAAGCAATACACACCAGCACAGCGCCATATAGCTTATACTATTTCATTAAATAAGAGATAGTCTATGACCTTGAATGCCCTAAAACCACTATCAATTTCAATATTAATTTTAACTATTATGTAATAATCTTAGTGAGGGGTAATTCGTAAATATTATTATGAATAATTGACTTGGCATTTCTAATTAATACTTAGACATTTGCATTGCTAAAAACTGTTTAACATATTTTTCTCACCTAATAATTATATAACTTATATCAATCCTCTACAAGTGGTTGAGGGTTTATTACTGATTCATTTATAGTACAAAAATTATAATAATATTATGTCGAACTAATATCACTAAACTACTATTTCTATTAGTGGACATAAGGATAAGGTTAGGTGAGCTTTGGAATCTAATTTTTATTAATTCTGCGTGGTGCGGCACAAACTGAATAAAAAAATTTGTGGGATACCTACTGAACTTAAGTCAGACTTATAATCGTAAACACCCCACTGATATGTGGTTGGTCCTCTACATTTATCAGACACAGGTGTCATAGGAGCAATAGTATCATTCTAATATATTTACTCATAGATTATTATTTAGAACTAAATTTTATTAGGAATCTACACAACATCCCAGAATCTCATCCTAATTCAATTCTTATACTTGAATATACACTTTACTTGATAACCTATTCATTTCTAACCACTTACATCACCTCCATTCCAAAACTCGCCACAGACATTCATATAGAATTTATGGTAACTACTGTACTCAATACTTTGATAACTTAATTAATTTATAATTATTAAAATACTTCTTAACGAGCATTCTACCTATAATATATATATATATATAATATATATATATATTAACTCCTATATATATTTACTCCAATATATAATATATATATATATATATAATATATATATATAATATATATAATATATGAATATTAATGTATACCTAACATATCTTTCTATTAATATGTACGTATACTTATATTATAAATACGGTACTAGTTTGGGAGGATACATTTGTGACGTACTACTTCTATTATGTCTATACCTACCACTTGGTTATATGAATATCATGTTTTATAACTCGATGAGTAATTGGTATATATCGTGTAGAGACTGCTGAATATAGATATTTATAAGTGTGCACTGACTATCTATACTGTTCGTGAGACTCTACGTTAAGTATATGCTTAATCTTGATATTAATAATAATATATATATATATATATAATTTAATATTATTATATATAATTATTTATTTAATTATAATTAATATTAATAATATATATATATATATTAATATATTATATATATTAATATTAATATTATTATATATATATATTAATATATATTATATAATATATATATATATTAATATTTAA
>JABUQX010091991.1:15000-19459 GCA_015478945.1 Trachelipus rathkii | reverse complement strand
TTTTATTTTTTCTCTTTGCTTACTTATGTTTACTTTCTTTCGAATCGCTCAATATCGGCTGTTGTTATGGGGCGCAATTTCTTCTTCTTTTCTGTTAAAATAAAATTGTGGTGTTTCCCAGGGTTCTATTCTTGTCCCTACTTTATTTCTGTCTTTTCATTAATATGATCTTCCTCCACCTGCACATCTAACTCTATCCCTCATATGCCGATGACACGACCCTTCATTCTTCAACTAATTTCAATTCTGCTTCCCCTCTTACTTCTAAAATTGCCTCCGTCTTAAACCTTTCCGATCTATTCTCGTCATGATCTGGACAGTAATTTCCGGACTGGGGTCGTCTCAACCTTGTGAAATTAATTCTTTAAAAAAACCCAACTTCTACCAAATCTCCCTCGTCAAGACACCTTCTAAACTTTCTATCTCTGTCGACGTACGTCTCGTACTCTCCTGTTGACAAATAAAACATTTCCCTTTCGCCTTAACATAAACAAAAAATGCTTGAAACCTCACATCACAAAGGTTGCTAGGCAGCCTCAAAGAAACTGGATTTCTGTTTAGACTGCGTGACTTTTTTTTCCTCTTCTCTGTTGCTCCAGCTATACAAGGGTCTCATCGCCTCTTGTGATGGAGTATTGCTCATATCTGGGAGAAGAACTCTGGTTTCGAACCTGGCTTATGTTCGGATTGTCCTCTATCAAAGGCCAATAAGACTTACCTAAACTGCCCTGCTACTCTTCTACACTCATTATCTTCGCGGGCGCGGATGTCGGTGCTTTTATCTCTTCTATTAGTACCGTAGCCGGCATGTTGCTCGAGGAAAATTTCCCACTCTCGACCACATCCTTTACGACGCCCACAAGTCACACAGGGTGCTGTGTCGCACATTGAGTTTTGTGTATAATTTAACTCCAAGAATTTTCGCTGCGGTGCTTCTTTCTTGTCCTGCCACCTCTGTTCTTGGAATTTCCCTCTTGCATCTTCTGTGTTTCCTACTTAATTTAATCTCCCTCACCTTAAAGTCTGCGTACTGTGCTCATCTGCGTAATTTGTCTTAGTTGAATAATTGAGACCGTTCAACACCCCCTCCTTGAAACCGGCTCTGCCCTGTGAGCTGCGGTGTCAAGTGTAAAAAATATAAATATATATGACTATAATAATATATATAATATACTAACGTATTATAATTATATATATATATGAATATATATATATTAATAATATATATATATATATTATATATATATTATTAAAATATATATTATTATATATACTTAATAGTATGATATATACCTATTAATATATATATATATATATATATATATATATATTATATACTAACTATAATATATATATAATATATATATATTATATATATATATAATATATATATATTTATAACTATGAGATATATATAATATAAAAGGCCTATAGTAATATAAGAAACTTCAAATTAAAGTAATATTTATCAATACATAGTATGATTTCTTCAATGTTGTAATAGCGTGAGCTCTTCGATCCTATACGAGATCCATCCTGTCAGACGCATTAAGTTGAAAACTAAAATACTTTTAATATATGGAAAGTATTATTTAAAACAAAGTTGTAAAAATATTATAAAATTAAGCTTAATTGAATTTAGTTATGATTTTTGAAAAAAAGTTGGCCGTTAACTTATTTTGCTTATAAGGTTGGTGTCGAGGGCATTATGTCTCCTTTTAATTTGCTTAAAGCTTTATGGACAAATTTTGTATGCAAATGATTTCAATACATTTTTACGTTGTGTCGATCTGTGTAGTACCTGTAGAAGGTTGTCATTGCCATTGATCTAATGTTGGATATAATGCTTTGTAAAAGGTTGAGTGCGAGTTTTGTTAGTCAAGAGAAAGGTTATGTATATGTTTGGTATTGGCGTCTGCTAAAATCATTTGTCTCTCCTATGTAGCAAGAATTACAATTAGAACATGGAATTTTGTAGACGCATTGTGAGATGTTATTGAAGGTGTGAGTAGGGGGTTTGAAAATACGTTTAAGAGAGGTTGTATTGGAAGAGGTTAAACGAATAGAATTAGGTAATGATTTAGTGATGTTTGTATTAATGGATCTAACAGGTGTAGTGCTGTGAGGCCTGACCCATATACTGCACAGCCATAATACAGTTTCGATCGGATTAGGGCGCTATAGAGACGAAAAAGGAACTTGCGATCAGCACCCAAGATTTGAGGCAAGATACGGTAAAGGTCTAGTATACCATGACAACTTGTTTTCAGTTGGTTGATGTGAGGAGAGTAAATGAGTACATCTATGATTGAGCCTAGAAATTTGAACCGCTGAAGTTGACAGGAATGGACGAGCCATATATAGGTTAGAGTTCGCTGGAAGAAGGTGCAAAGTTTCTATTCCCATTTTTTCTTAAAAAGCACTTGCTAGTTTTGGTGGAGAAATAATGGAAGCCAGGGAGTTAACCCCATTGGAAGATTTATTTCAATAGCTAATTGAAGTGCCGTTCGAGAAAAGGCAGCTCCTGGCACCGGCTATATATAACGCAAGATCATCAACACAGAGAGAAAAATTGACCGTCGCTGGATAGAAGTAACGATGCCATTAAATCCGAGAGCAAATTAGTAGTCACCTAAGAACACTACCCTGCGGAACACCTTCTTCCAGAAGTAAAGTGGTCCGTGACAGCAATAGAGAAAGAGCACCGAACCGGATGGATCTGTTTGACAAAGGCATTTTAATGAAAAGAGGGAGATGTCCACGGAAAATGAGCGAATGGAAGTTTAAGGAGAATCCTAGTTCTCCACGTTGGATCGTAGGCTTTTTTCAAGGTCAAAGAAGACACCAAGAACATCCCACCAGTTGAGAAGAGGCTTCCGTTGTCATGCGCTAGTTTACAAAACAGAGGCCGCGATCGAACGATTTTAGCGAAAGCCAAAACTGAAGAAGTTGAAAAGCCATTTGGCAACTCTCCAGAACAGGAGAAAAGCAGCCTGAAAACCATTTTACTCCATTAATTTTACAGGTATGGCAGGCAATGAAATGGTCTTTGTTATCCTCTAACTTCGGGATCTTTTCCAGTTTGATAGGAAATTGGCAAAAGCTGTAAGTTCAGAATAGATGCGAAAGAGATCGATGCAGATTCTTCTTATTAAAGATCCAGCAAAAAATGCTGATGCCGAAGGATGTATATAAAGGAGCTATTTATATACGAAATCGAATAACTGACACGAAGAGCACTCCGGTCTTTGCCTATTCGCTAGTTCATGTTTGATACTCTGCAAGCTGTCTAAAAAGACGGTTGTAGGATATGAATTCTTGCCCCTTTCACGTGTTGAAAAGTCTGCCAGTAGTAGTGTTCGTTCTCAATTTTTGGAAAGGCTTCAGGATAGCGGAAAGAACACTCGAGTGGCTAGAGAAACTATAACCTAATGCATCCGCACCACAGCAGCAGGAGCGGAGATCATGTCAGTTATATTCAGGCAATAACGAAGGACTGTGGGTGAGGAGTTGTTGGAGAGACGAGATATTTTCTGTGTAACTTTCAACACTAAAGGGAGGGGAGTTGTGGAGTTAACTGTCGAAATGTAAGTTCGAAAAAATTGTTTACGTGTTTGTCGATTAATTCGCCGAGATCTTGCCGCCGCTGCTTTAAAAAATGATTCATGATTGCGTGATGGTACGGGCCTTGTATATTACCTGTGAGAGGTTTCTTCTTCTCGCGGTATTAGCTTGTGCGCAATCTTGGGACCACCAAGGGGTTGCCTGGGGAAGATTGCGGAATGCAAGCCTCCGCTGCCGAGACGACAACTTGCTGGAAAAAGCGAAAGGCATCATCTACATTCGAAAACCGGTTATTGAAGGGAGAAAGTGGGATAGCTGTGGCTTGATAAAAAGGAACCCACTCCGCTCGGTCATAACGCCAGCTGGAGTTAGGTTTTAACATTGGCTAGGTACAAGCATATTTAAAGCTATTGGGTAATGGTCCCTGCCGTATAAATAATCAAAGCGGGACAAGGTAAAGAGATCCATATGGGAATGGGAACAAAAGAAAATATCAATACCAGTGGAAAGAAGTGTCACTGTGTATCTAAACGTTTATATGTGGGGACCTGAGATTAGGCATCAGGAAAAGGAGATATCAGCTGCACAACAATTTCTTCGGCTGCTCCACTCCCGTAAGAAACAAATTATTTTAGGTTGGACCCTCTCTCATGTAGGGGTAACTGGCAATGAAATCGCTGACAGAGACGCCAAAATGGCCGCCTTCTCTTCTCTTAGTTGTTCCAGGTACCTCCCGGATGCCATTCGACAAGGCCGCCTCCCATCAACTGTTTCTATCCTACTCTCCGACAGGGCTTTCGATCTTGTTGGCAAGAGTGCTGGACGAATGATCGGCGGGGAGAGAAACTCAGAAAATTAAGTCCCGAACATTATTGAGTGCGTCTTCCTATCCCAA
>JABUQX010091991.1:2500-10000 GCA_015478945.1 Trachelipus rathkii | reverse complement strand
TTTCCTCGCCCGTCTCTTTCTTTCCCGGCAGTCCCCCCTCCCCGTCTCTCCTAGGCACCCTCTCCTCCGTACTTCCTCCCTTCTTCCCCCTCCTTTTTTTTTTCCTTTTTTTCTTTTTTTTCCCTTTTCCTCTCCACCATTTCCGCGGCTTCCACCCCTGTCTTCCTTTTCGCTGTCGCTCTTGTCGTTTTTGCTCCCTCCATTCGTCTTCCTCTCTCTCCACCTACGAATGGATAGAGGTAAAAATAAATAAATTTAGAAATAAATGAAGACGAGAGGAGACTTTAGTTGTTAAGGACAGCCTAGAGAAGAGAAAGTTACAAAGGAGGGTATGAGGTGAGGATAGAAGAGTTGTTAATTTATGTCTGAGAGTATAGGGAGTGAGGGTAGTTGAGGTTAGAAGGGAGTTGAGAGTAAGGGAGAAGGAAGAGTTGAAAGAGGAGATAAATACAATTTTTGGTTAGGAAGATAGGACAAGGAATATACAAGATTATTGATGTATCGGATGTATTTTGTTGATATTGATATGATGAACAGTGGCTGTATATTTAATGCGGATGAGGTGTTTAATTTATTTTTTTATTCTTAAGGTTATTATGAGTGATGAATTTAATAAGAAGATGATGAGGTTATAGAAGGAAGTTGTTATTTTTTATTAAGATATGGGAATTGATATTGAGTTTTGGTTTAAATTATTAATTTAATGTGTATTAGTGTATTTTATACAGAATTTTGTTGAAAGTTATAATTCTTTATTAAGATTATATTTTTTTTATTTCCTATTTTATTATTTTATTTATTTATTTATATTTCGTTTATTAGTTTATTATTATATATGGTGGAATTGATTCTTGGTATTTTGACATTATCTTCTATGGATAATATATTGGACTGATTTTGTTTCGTCGTTGTAATGATTTTTTTTATATTTTCTTCTTTTTTTTTTTTTTTTGTGAGTTGTTTCGTGTTGTATCGTGGATGTTTTTATTAGATGTTCTGTGTTTGGTGGTAGGTTGGTGATTATTAGGTAGGTCTTTTTTTTTCTAATATATATTATATCTGTATTATTATTATCTATTTTTTTATTTTTATTATTTTTTATGTTTTTTTATCCGATTTTTTGGATGCGGACTTTTTGAGGGTATTTTCGTGAATGCTGTATTCAAGTGATTTGTGTTGGTGTTTTTCATCCGGCGGTTGTTGGCTGGGAGCGGTCTTGTGTCGATGGGTTTTATATAGGTTTTGGGAGGTTTGGTTGTGTTGTTTTGGGTAGGTGGTTGGAGAATGGTGCATGTGTCATCGTTTGTTTGTGTTGTTGGTTTGAGTGGTACGCGTTATGTCGTTGGAGGCGGAGGTGGGCGTTTATGGGGTTATAGTCTTGTGTTGATGAATGAGGGTTGGGTTTCAGTGTTCGCTTGTGGTATGTTTTCATGATCGGGGATTTGGATGATCTTGTTTATTGGGTTGATTTGCATTGGGTTTCAGGTGTTTGTCTAGTTCGGGATGTTTTTTGTTTTGTTGGAATCGGGGTGGGGTGGATGGGTATGGGTGATTTCGAGGATGACGTGTGAAGGTTGAAGTTTTTTGCCAGTGATGGTTTGGATATTAGGTATGGGGATGATGGGTTGTGATTGATGAGTGGGGTTTGTGGTTTGATGAATAATAATGGGTTGAGTGAGTGGATTAATTTGGGTGATAGTGGGTGGGTGGGACATGGGGAGTGTTTAATGTGAACTTGGTGTCAGGGTGATGAGGGGGATGGTGGGAGGGTTTTGTGATTTGATGCAATTCGGTTGGTTCGTGTGGGTATAGTGTTGGAGGGTTTGTATGGTTTGTGTTGCTAACATGCTTTTCGATGCGTCGCGGCACCGGGTTCTCGAGCGGCGCCTGGCATGATGTCAGTCAAATACTACTCCTTTCATATCCGCGGCCGTTCGCCGTACTATTTTCTACCGTGATAGGGAATGCGTTGAACTGCCATCTTGTTTTGTTCACATTATGAGTCGATCTAATAACACCTTCTGATTTTTATGGATTAGCGGAGAGAAATCCATGTACCAATACATACTACCCCTTCAGTACGGGGAAAGAGGGTAGTATTAACGTTAAGCCCTTTAAAAGGAGGTCAAAAAGTTGCTCGTGAAAGTCATCCGAACCGGTCCCAGTATTACCATTGAAGTTCGCAAAGTCGATGGGATGGGGCTGCATTCATAGTTGAAGGAGGTGATCCGTAACCCGTTGTTTACCTATAAGAATTAGGCGAGCTAAGTAACCTGCTGATCGCCTACAGAGAGCAGTCACTGTTTCTTCGATCTGAGGGACGGTGGATTGAGCATCCCGAACTACTTAAGGGGATATCTTCCCGGAACAAAGTAAATCAGTGAGAGTTGCTTTATCTGAATATGACGAATTGATTGGAGGAAGAAGAACGATCCGATTTGCCAGTCAATAACTCCGAGGCCTAGTTATGAAGCAAGTTTGAAATCGGGGATTAACATTATCTGAGCGTTTCCTCTATTCGATAATAGCGTGGGATTGACCATAATTGAAGTTAAGATGAAGATGTGCAGACTTTTGAAGGATTTTTTATCTTTTCGAATCCCATAGCTTTGGATGTGTTTTCCAAACTCCCAGATTTAACTACTAGGATTATGCAGCTACAAATGGATAAGAGTGAAGGAGTGGGTCTTCCCACTGAATTTTCTCCCTGCTCGTCACCTGGTTCTGTTGGACCGCACTCACCTATTGTGAGGTTTTCATCACCTATAGCGGAAATTCATTCCGAATCTACTGATTCCTTTGTTAATTCAAGGAGTCCTGAAAAGTCTGGAGAGTCGTCGTTCGATAGTGCTCATACACCTATGTCGGATGCTGGAGCATCCGATGAGTTGGTGTCCACTGGTGAAGAGGAAATTCCAACACCTTTTACGCCCTCATTAGATTTTCATGATTTATATGCTCATGAGTACCCTGTGCAGTTCCAGTACCCCTCTGTTCTTACTTCTTCTTTTGCAGATCCTAATGAAGGAGTTGCGGCGTCACTCCCGCCTTTAGTAATGGAGGATATTAATAAAACTTATTCTGTAGAGCCGAACAATGTATCTTTCAATCAGACTTATTTTCGAGATCGACCAAGTTCAAATTGGTCTATGACTTCAGAAAGTAATAATCCTGCTGAACCAGAAGTTTCTTTGGTTCAGTCCGGAGACATAGAGAATGGTTCGTGGAATTTTGGAAGTTCTAGTTCTTCACGTGACACTGAATTTTATGGTTTTGGACCTACTGTTTGGGAAACAATGATGGGCCCACCTCTTGCTGAAGGATTGTCCACTTCTCCACCGGTGGATTTTGTGCCACCATCTTTGCAGGTTGTTGGCGAAGTATTTGGAAACCCTGAAAATGTGCAGTTGGATGATAGCAATTTGGCTCTTTTACCATTAAGTCAAGAGGATATAGAGTATATTCAGAGACGTCCTTTTACCAGACGTATGGGGCCAGTTATTGACTTCCCTCATGTGATGTCAACGCCGTTGGAATATGTGCGTCGGCGAAGACGTTCCTCTCTTCTATGAAGACTGTTGTAAATACAGGAATTTTGATTCTTTTTATGAATTAAATTGTAGTTGGAAAAATTTTATTTTGGTTATGGTTATTATCCTTATTAAATTGTAGTTAAAATTTAAATTTCATGGAAGCTTATGCTTAATAAAATAAAGTTTTTGGTCTTGGTTACTATCCTTATTTTATGTTCTCAATTCATGTAAACAAACAAATGCTTGAACTTGTTGTTTGGTTTTCTTGGCTAATTAATGCTAGCTTGACTCATTAAATCATTAAAATATTTTTCATTAAAATATATGAAATGGAGTTCTTAAGCTGACTTGTTTGGTAGTGGTTGTTGACTGAAAAAGTTATAATAATAATTTGCAAAATAATAGTAAATTGCATGAATTACAAGATACTTAATGCTCTAAAAAAATTAATGAAAAAGAATTTTCATGCATATGTTATCTCGAATGCTCAGTTAGGTAATTTAAAATACTCTGGCATCATATACTTGAATTATCATTTTAGTGTATTGCTTTCACAATAAGAGTCATGATTTTCAGTTTAGAGGTTGTAAATAATTTCTTCATCGACTCTTCATAGATGATTATAAAAGTTTAAAATCAAATTAATATAGATGCTTAGATTTTCATTTTCATATTAGGGTTAATTGATGCCGAGTATAAACTATTATTTATGACATTTACATTTATGCACTCAACTAATCACTGTATTTTGGTTCTCCAGGTACTGTACTTTTGTACTTAGAACTTCAGCAAACGAAAAATGCCTTGTTTGTTAGCCGCCGTTACTTTTGCCACCGCTCTTTTTTATTATGCATAGAAAAGCATTGCTCGGAAAATTTTAAAAATCTGAAAGAAAATTTTCATCTAAAACGAAAAATTAGCCAAATGTGCTATAATTATATTAAATAAAAAATCTTTTATGACTACAAAATGTAGATTTCGATATACTAATCAGAAAAACAGTTAAAGTAATTAAGACCATTGCAAGATTTTATGGCAAAAGAAGATGCTATATCTTATAATGTCGCTCTTGGATACATCATTGAAAATGAATATATTAAAATTGTATATATAATTAAATAAATCATTGTTACTATTATATGACTGTGTTGTTCAAATGCAGTCATCATTATTATTTATTAGCTGGTTCAATTTTCATAAACATAGTCATTGTACTCCAGCATTATCCTACCACCCTTTCATAGTCAGGGTATTCATGGGTGAAAATTAAAGGGGGGGGCTCAATTTTATCAGGGAGGAATATAAAGGGAGCTGTTCTTTCTTTCATGGAACCTGGAGCCTAATGCTGGAGTTTTATGATTTGTATATTATAAATTTTTATTATCATATTTTTCATTATTATTTATCATTTATTATTCAATTATTTTCAACCTGGGTTAATTAAGAATGTTACTGACCGGTGTTATTGTGTTTCAGAAAGATTGTTGAAATATTAGTAACTTTTGTTTTCATGTTCATGATATTAGTGAGTTTAGTTTGTATTTAAAAAAGTTTTAACAGAGATTTTTGTTTATGATATATCTGACTCTGATTTTGAGATCCGAATTTACTTGGAATCTGTGCAGAAGTGGAATTGTTTATCACTCAGTTAGATTACATCTCTATTGTCGCAGGTGTGTTAAATCTGTAGGAAATATAAATTGATTAATATAATTTAATGTAAAATAATTCATATAATTAATGTCAAGTAATTCATATTTAAAGATGTAATTATTAATAGAATATGGGAAATACTTACACAGTCATAATAATATTTTTGCAGACTTCTTGTTCTGCCAAACCAGAAGAGTCTCTAACATTACATCAAACATAGAAGAACCAACAGATGAGATAGTTCCCCTCGTGGATGTTCCTATAATACAACAGGGTATGTTTGAAGCTAATTTAGATAAAAGCAATTGATTAAAACTAAATAAAAATTACGGTAACTAAAAATATTTAATTTTAATAGGGAATTATTTTTGGGCTGAGACCCAGCAGTTTGAACTACTCTTGGATTATCTACAATTAACTGTTCTTGGGCTGATGACCAGCCTTTAGAACTAATTTCCGGTCAAGAACTGATCTTTGGTTAAGAAACTGGCTTTGGGCTGATACCAGCCTTAAACTGATCGTGGGCTGAGACCAAATTCTACAACTGAAACTAAATTACAAACTTACTTTGAAACTTACCTGATATTGAAACACGGTCATATGAAAACCATACCAATATAGAAGCCTTCGTCATTTTTGAATTGTCACTTATATCATCGACTTGGAAAGTTACATCTGTTTTACACTTCATCATACCTGAAAAAGAAAAAGAGATAAAGAGATTGTTCTGCATGAGAATTTCTACAAAGACGAATAAATATAGAACTTACTGAAAATAGCCGAAGTTTTCATTTGGACTCAAGATCTAGATAAGAACAGTAAATTGTTGAGTGTAGTTCACAAACACGACACCACACATTTGCTCGGTGTCAAATTAATTCCTAGTCTATAAACTATTTCATAGTTTAAAGTTTATACAGCATTTTAGCTGTGGGGGGATTTCTGATTTATTCTTATTTTTGAACCAGCTAATACCCAGTATTTATATCTTATTAAATAGGGACCAATTCATGACCCCTATCTTTTGTCCTTAAACCTTTTTCATATTAAAGTTGTTTTATGCAGTAATCTTTCGTCATCCCTGAGTTTTGTTTTCTTTTATTATTATTATTTTTACTATTTATTTGGTTTATTAAATTATTAATTATTGAGATCTGCATACACTACCATAGAAAAAATTGAGTATATTAAAAAAGAGGATAAAATAGATCTTATACAATCTGGCGTCATTGATGAATTCTTCACCCTGAGGTTACGTGGCTGCTCGCTCTAATCCTCAGGTCCTGCACAAATACCTTTCGTTTCCATGAAAGCCTGATACTTGGCTGATTGTCCGACGTCCTCCTCTAGTACAAGTTTGTTCATCATTCATTAGAAGACAAGATTTAACTCATTGAAGGTAGTCGTAAATATTTTGTTCATTTATTCATTCAATAATTTTTTCATAATATTCATTTTTCTTCAAATATATATATTGAGGGGAATAACGCAATTCCGTGGACGTTACTTCCCCTTTACATATATATATTATTTTGATATATATATATATATATATATATATATATATATATATATATATATATATATATATATATATATATATATATATATATATATATATATATATATATATATATATATATATATATAAAGTAGCGTAAAATATGACCCGTGGGCCGGGTCTTGGCCTGAGCAACCTCCCGGTGGAGGGGGAAATTGTGCACCCAGCACTCCCCTTCAGGTCAGAAATTCCTGAGACTCTCTTCCGGGGCGAATTCCTGGACGGCTGCACCGCTTGAAAGTGTTACACATCACAAAGCCGAATGAGTCACAGTGGGAAATTTTAATTTCCATCAGCGATTCGAACATTGGACACACCGCACGTGTTAATAACCGGATGCTCTAATCACTAGGCCATCCATGAAACACCCATCCCCAAACATCTCCCTTACAGAAGAATTACTGTCCAGAAGAGACCAAATTAACCTCGCCTGGAGCAGATCAGGTCTGTCACCACCCAAATCTTTTGTAATATAAATTCAGATTCAAACTTGACAACGCTATTCCCCATCTGCACTAGATGTCGTATATCCCTGACACAATGGAGCACTTCCTTCTGAGTGCCACGCCCCTCGACGCCTCCGTACCACCTTCGCTGTAATCCTCTTCTCGACTCCGTGGAACCGCCCAAGAGCAGTGACCGGCTTTCTGGAGGCGGCAGTGTGGCCCTCCAATAAGGTGGGCCAGGGGCAGAAGCATATATATATATATAGGTATATATATATATATATATATATATATATATATATATATA
>JABUQX010091990.1:0-27500 GCA_015478945.1 Trachelipus rathkii | reverse complement strand
CTATATATATATGGGTTCCTTATTTAAATGCTTTTTTGTTTTGAAACAATACCACTACTATAATATTTTAATTAACAATTTTCAAATGAAACTCAAAATATTTTAATCTTTTGTTGGTTGTTATTAGCTCTTGGCGTGAACATATTAATATAATAGTCATTTTGGTTTCAAAAAAGCCTTTCTAATTGATTAATCGTATAATAAGTCAATTGGTATTAAATGGCACCATATAGTCTTATTAAATGTATTATAATAACTATGAAAATAGTAGTATTAGTAGTTATGTTTGGTTTGCTTCACAGTATCACTAAAATAAAAAGTTTTTTTTTTTTTCAAATTCTTTGTATGAATCATTTTTTATATAATAATATCTTTTGATTAAATATCTCGTTATTACTTTAATAATATAATAATTTTGTTATACTATTAAAACTTTTTCTATTATATATATTTGTCCAGCAGGAGACCTTTAAAAACGCCGGAACTTGGGCCGAGCCGGAGATCCGGTGCTTTCTATATATCATATATATATTAATACTATATATATATATATATATAGTATAGTACTATAGTACTATATAACTATATATATATATTATACGCTTATATATATATAATATTATATAAATATATATATATATATATTATATATATTATATATTATATATATATATATATATAATTATATACTACTATAATATAATATATATATATATAAACGTGTAAAAGCTAGGGGTATTGCCGATACGAAATTTTGCGCACCGCACTAAAGTTTTTTTTTCGCGCCGCTCCGCACCTTTTCAAATCTGATACGCACCGGCACATTCCGGCGTTGGCAATCCTAGGTGGAATATACAAAAAAATTTTTTCTTATGCAAATCGCAATATGATTATATAAAAGCCATAACTTTATTGTGCAATTCAGATGAAATCTTTCTTTTAAGATAAAAAGCTTTTTTCTTTTATTTGTGGTCTTTTATAGAAACATTTTTTATATATATATATATATATATATATATATATATATATATACATACTTATATAGTATATATAATATATAATTATATTATATTATATATATATACTATACTATATATAATATTAATATAATAATATATATATATATATATATATATAATATATATATTATTATTATATATACTATATATTATATTATATATAAATAGTATATATATATATTATTATATATACGATATACTATTATAATATATATATATATATATATATATATATACAGAATTTTACTGCCAAATTAAATGATTAGACTATCTTTTATTATATTTGGAATATGCTCTTATTTTTACACTGGAGTTCGTGAGGAGTAGAATAATTTCCTTGACTACCTTTCCATCTCTTTCTCCTGTCTATCATATGCAAACTATTATCAAAGGTCTTTGAATTGAACTCTGCACTCGCGCCATACTGATATCTGTTGATCAGCGTTTCTCAACCTTTAAGCCTCGCGACACCCCAAAAGCCAAAACGCATAAAGTATAGTAACCTCGCGACCCCCTAATTACCCCATATATATATATACTATATATATATATACTATATTATAATATCTAAATTACTAAAAGAACATTTATTCTATAGATATATATATATATATATATACTGAATACCATATTATTATATAATATATACTATACTATAAGTATATATTAATGTCCTTAACTAATTATCTAGTATAACTTAAGGTATATTTTTTTTATTAAGTATTAACTTTTTATAAATAACCAAAACTGTGTACATGATACTATAATTACATAATACAAAGCAATTTTTCTTAACGTTAAATATTTTATTTTTTGTGCCCCACCGCGACCCCCCCATATATCCGCTCGCGACCCCCGGTTGAGAAGGCAAGCTGCTAGATCATTAATTCATTACCGTTATTTCTGTATGTAAGACTAATAGGTATTTTATCACCATGTTTTTAGATACAACGCCATTTGCGTTGCAAGTGTTTTAGGTAAATATATGTAGAAATTGAATTCGTAATACTTATCCACTTAATCTGCATTTCAGATGTCAGGCTATAATATATTATATATATATCTAATATATAGTACTTATATATATATATATATATATTATATATTATACTATATATTCATATATATATAGTATCTATATATATATAGTAGTATATATATATAGTATATAATATATATATTATATACTACTATACTATATATAAATATATATATACTATATATATATATATATATTATATTGTTATAAAGATTATGGTTTTGAGTGAGAACAATCCTCGGTGTGAAGTTATGCTGGAGGGTGAGCAACGAACAAGATGTCTGAGTTTAATTAAATATTTAGATAATTCGTGGACATGAACAAGGGAACGGATTAGAATGCAAGTGTAGTAGGAAAGTTGTGAATAGTAGGAAGGTGGCTGGAGCAATTAAATCAAGTAAAGGAATTGCAATTGCTTTGTCTTTATATATATATATTTTTTTTTTACAGTTGTCACCACCACCAATTGCTTTCGTCTTATATAAATTTGAGATCTCCTGCACGCGGCATTCCCATTACATTTATTAGATTTTCCCCTGGTCTGGACTAGCCTGAAAATTTTCATCAATGTTGGAAGGAAAACCTTTTCAAAAAGCATCACATTTTCAAGATGATTAAGAGCAGCTGCCGTCACCAATGATGGAGACTGCGATGTAGTTGCAATGTAGGAGTGTAATGGAAGAGTGAACTGGTTTAAGTACAACCATTTCAGCATGGAAAGCATCTTCAAAGAACAGATTTCAAAATATTTTAGTTTTTTTTTGAAGAAAAGGTTCCAATATCTTGATCGTCCATCTCTCAAGCTCCCTAAAGCTTCGGCAATTGTTTTGAAAAACTTCTCTCTAACTTAACAATCGATCGTTACTTTCCACCCCAACCTTGTTTCTCATTTCGTGTTAGGTTTTTTTTTTTTTTTTTTTTTTTTTCTTCATTGAAATATTTGCTTGTAATGGTGAACTAAAATAGTGTCCCAGTTGTTTTCACTCTGCCAGAAAGTTTCTAATATGTTCTACTCGACTTGAATATTATGAACAGCAATAAACACCAATACCGCTTTATATTTTCGACAGCTCGAACATTTCTAAAACTTTTCTTCATTGCTGCTGCACCATCATACCGTTGTCCAATCAGAGTCACTATTTATTTCATCAACCTTCACAGTAGTACTTCCTCTGCTGAAGATTATCCATTTGTGCTTTTCAACAGCCTATAAACCTAAGAAATCTTCATGAACCACAAATATGTTTTCTTCATTTCTCTTAATATATACTCATAATTTTCTGTTATTATTTTTATTATTCTTTTAAATTAAGAGACTTAAGCCATCAATTTTTTTTTATAGTTTTAAACTTTAAATAATTTCAGATGGTTCAGACCACCTCAACCCCTCTTGGCTACAGCCATAGTACTATATATATAACTATACTATATATATATATATATATTATAATATACTTAAATATAATATTATATAATATATATATATATCATATATATATATAATACTACTATATATATGATATATCGCATAATATTATATGATAATATATATATATATATATATATATATATCATATTATATATATATGCCAGAAAATATTCATAAATGTATTATTTTCTGAACCTGTAGGAAGAGAGGTCTGATTTTAAAGGATTTTGACGTCTTGAGAATGTTGACAAGATCTTTTTTGGTGTTTGGCATTTCGCCAAGGTACAGACAGAATTGTGCATTGTGTGTGCATAGGTGGTTACGTAATTCCTAGAATAGTATATATATATAATATAATATATATATATATATATATATTATATATATATTATCTATAATATATATTATATTATATATATATATATTATATTTATTATATATATATTATAGTTACTTTTTTAGTTTTGTCTAGTCAAAAATATTTCCTGTTGTTCATTTTATTAATTTAATATATTTTGTTTTAGGTTTAGGTTTTATTTCAAGATATGTTGGTGGTGGTGTGTTCAAAGGGTTCAACCTGTAACCCTTGTAATTCTTCTACGTTTTCACAATATTAATAATAATAAAATGGCATTGTTGGAAGTCTGAAGACACTTCTTGCCTCTGACTTAAAATAGTTATAGTCTTCGTTCGAGATATTTTTAGAGATATAATTATCTAGGTGTGTTAATGCGCGCGCGGTTTTTTTTTTCATTGAGAATATTACAGGTTTGGTGAACATGTGCAAGATAAAAGTATTTGTTACATATTTAAGAATTAAAAGTATAATATATATTATATATATAATATACTATTATATTTATATATACATAATTATCATATACTATATATATATAT
The DNA here is from genome assembly GCA_015478945.1 of Trachelipus rathkii. NCBI lineage: Eukaryota > Metazoa > Arthropoda > Malacostraca > Isopoda > Trachelipodidae > Trachelipus > Trachelipus rathkii. The sequence goes on along the minus strand of JABUQX010091990.1, from coordinate 23,116 downwards.
ATATATATATAATATAATATTCTATATATAAATATATATATATACTATATATTATATACTATACTATTACGACGTTATTAATATAAACGATAAATAAATCGTGCTAATATGATGTGAAACATAAAGCATTTCAAATATTTATAGTGATTTTAAAGTTATAATACTTCTCATACTATAATATGTATATAATCAATATATACTATACTTACTATATATAGTATATTATCATAATATATACTTAATCTATATAATATATATATTTTTATATATATTTTTTACTATAAATATATATATCTATACTATATATATTATATATATATATATATACTATATCATAATATATATTAAATATATATATATATATAATATATATATCATATAATATATACTATTAATAGTATATATATATCTATGTATTTTAAATATATATATATAACTATATATATTTAATATATATATATATATATAATACTATACTATATATTAATATATATATATTATAATATATATATACTATCTATATACTATACTATATAATCCTCGGTTGGGCAAAGACCGAAGGCCTACCAAATTCCACCTTAGTGTGGGGGGAAGGGAGGAGATCCAGGACCCAAAGCCATATCAAAGTTCAGCATGCCCCGATGATACACGGCGTTTGAAAGTGTGCAAGTCTGATGAAGTTGGAAAAATAGATGAAGGAAGTTTTGTTGCATACTTTACCAGTGGAATACGTAACGGATTAAGTGTATTGGTTAAGTCTGGGGTAAGAGAGTTGGACAGAGAAATGATGAGACTGTGTGTGGAGAGACGAGTAGCATGAGCTCTCCCCAAAGGAGGGGGAGGAGGAGGAGGAGGCGGTACTCGACTTGAGAGTTCGGTAGAGCAGTGTCCAATGTAATAGTTAGTATAAGGAGTAATGGAACAGTTCCACGGCTTGAAATTGATTGAAGAGAATTAGTAAGAGTATGAGAAAGAATAAAGATGAGCGGTATGAAACGGTATTTAGAGGCTTGAGAGGTTTTCTTCCCCTCTTTTGTTCGGGATGGGTTGAATGAGCTCTCACGTTTCCCTCAATCAAGAAGGAAAAGTCGAAGTGGAAAGGCAAAAAAGATGAAACAGTTTATCAAGACTGGGAGCAATTTCAGAAGCACAAGTTTTAAGAAGCACAGGAGAAATACCGTCAGGACTATACGATTTCTTAGTTAGTGTTGAGTTCGGCAGGAGCAGAAATGACGCCTTTAGAAGAAATTCCGATGTATGACACAAATGGGGAGGGGAAGGAGGAGACATAGCTTCGGAATCGTCAAGTGTGGAGGTATTTTACATCTGTTTTATGGAACTCCTTGCCTTCTTTTATTTTTCCCGCAATATTTAATCTTCCTCTATTTAAGTCCCGCGTCTGTGCCCATCTGAGGGAATTGCGTTAGGCAAGGCTCAGGGTGGGTTTACTTTCCATTTATTTTAATTTTTATTTTTCTTTATGTAATTTTTTTAATTATTTTTTTATTTGTTTATTTATTTATTTATTTATTTATTTTTTTGCCCCATCCGTTTGAAAAGGGCATTGCCCGTGAGTGGTGGTATCATGTAAAAAAAAAAAAATAAAAAAAAAAAATCTTCAAGGGTTTGAGCGAAGAGTTCAACTTTAACAGAGGGTCATATATATATATATATATATAAATATATATATATACTCATATACTGCTGCTGTAGCCGCCATATATGCTAACATAGCCGCCCTTATATATATATATATACATATATATATGTATATATATATATATATATATCTATGCTACTCCTCCTCAGTAAGGGGATCAGTACCGGAATGGTGAAAAAGAAGCCGAAGATACCGAAGATACCGAAGATATTCGGCTAAAAATCATTCGGCCGAATACCGAATATTCGGCCGAATAGTCACTTCGCTATTCGGCCGAATAGTTACTTTTCAAAGTTCGGTCATCCATTTAGGGAAAAATAAAAGAAAACTTACACTGGTCAACAAAAAAAAAGGTGAAATTTTTTCTTGGACTTTAGTAGCAGATATATAGTAATTTGGAGGTGCTGATTCCATATACATTCTCGGATTTGCTGTATCACATCCGTTTTCCGTGCAATCATGGATCCCTATTTTTGCATATTCCTAGGAATGACAAAATTCATATGCGCACTACGTAGGCTGTACTGTATAAGGCGTTACGCAGCCACCGCATATATCTACAGTAGTAGCAAAGTTTACTGCGGTCGATTCAGGGAAGCATGTGAGTAACTTTAGGCCACGTCTACATGTACATGGATGCCAATACGAGCCTGGATGATCTTTATCATCCATCGCAAGCTCCACAGTCGAGGATGTGAGTTAAAATCATTTGTTCGCCCAAGGGGTGAACTGGGAACGATCTTTAATATGAGGTTGTATTTGCCGAAGTTGTCCTGAGCTGTTATCTCCGAGGTTGCATGAAAAATGACTACTGGACTATGGCACAAGAGTAACATTTTATCATAACAGAGAAGCAGAGCTGTGGAGGCTCTTCCAGTCAGATGGTAACCTTGTGTATTGCAGTGAAGTTGCAGGCCTACTACTCGCTATGGAACTCCCAGCATACGATGCAGGTGAGTGACGACTGTTTATTGACACTTCCAAGAGGAGTTTAAAGTGTGTGTTGTTACCTGGCGAGCGAAGCAAGGCCATGCTTCGGTTTCCAGTAAGGGGTACTCAGTACCGGATGAGAGAGGGTATCACCAAAAAGTCAAGACAGTTTGGAGAGGCTACAATATCTGGTACATGAGATGGTAAATGCGCGTCGACCTCAAAATGAAATTAGCTTATTTTTGCTCAGTCAACAACGGGTTTCATAAATATACCGCTTCTGTGCTATTGGGACAGCCGGGCGACAAAGGATCAGACCAAAAGAGAATGGCCACCGATGGAAACCTTGACGCCACGTGACAAACATCGCACGTGAACCACTTGTACAGAGAAAACATCATCTTACCTCCACTATAAGAAAACTTGGTTTGATGAAACAATTTGTGAAGGCCCTGGACCATGATGGTAGATGCTTCCGCTATATATGCTCAGCGTTTCCTGGAGTGACGAGAAGAGAAAAGCTGGGATATTTGATGGCCCCCGTGATGCTTTGCCTTTGCTAGCAATAGGCTTCCCAGTGTTAAAGAGGCAAGAGGCAGTGGTTTCTTTCAGATGTGGCACAAGAATTTTCCTGGGGGAGCAAGGAAAGCATTGTACAGGAACTGCTTGACAATATTGATTCTCATGGATGTAGAATGAGTATAAAGTTGCACTACTTACATTCTCACCTAAGAAAATTTCCGGATAACCTAGGCGATGTTAGTGATGAGCAGGGTAAACGCTTCCATCAAGATCTAAAGTTCATGTAAGGACGTTACCAGGGCAAGTGGGATATCAATATGATGTGGCCGACTATTGTTGGAGCCTGATGAGGGATATTTCAGACGCTATGCACAGTAGATCGTCTACGAAGAGAAAGTTTCTACCATCGTAGGTATGTTTACATTAACTAAATCCATTCCTTCTATTACATTCATTGTTGTCCCATATTACTCTTTATTCATAGTTGTATTATATGTTGTATTATATAGTTGTATTATATTATATTATATATCTATCAAAGACATGTATCATATCATTGCGATTTGTTTCTCTCCTTCATATATCCAAATATATATTTATATATATATATATATATATATATATATATACACTCATATATATATATATAACCCAACTGCTCTCTCATATACTCTCTCTCTCACTCGCTCTTCGCCTGCTGCCTCGCGCTGCCTTGCCTTCTTGCCTATCGTATATATATACATATATAGTAGTGATGGAGACCCTCTTGAAAAAGGTAAAAATCATAAAATTTTACAAACCTGTGTTACACACAATATCTCACAAATGCGATGTGATATGCAAAAACCGATTACATTTTTGAAATCAGCACATCAATAATCAATTGCAAAACCCAGTCCAAGAAATTTCCATGTTTACCATTGTTATATACAAAGTAATAAAAAACAAAAAAGTAAATAACTATTTCTTCCCTATAACAAACCGTGCGCAAATTAAACGCTGATTAAATAGGAATTGAAAAGAGAGGTTTTGCCGCTGTTGGGATTGCCCGTGAGGGCATTTGAGATAAGCTCTAAAAGGTTAAAAATGACAGAGGCTGTTAGCAGTTCTCCATTTTCAGGGGATAACCTATTTCTTGGGGCTTCATAAATATTTCCTCCTGTTCTAAATATTCTTTCATACTTCAGTGATGACCAGTGGAGCTTCAGAAAGGTATTTTTCATTGCTTGGTTTTCAAAATTCGCAAAACTATTTCCGGTGTTTTCCACCAATTGAAGGGAATATCATTGTCTTCACTGAGCAAAGTAGGTAAACTTACTTATATTTGTTTATTTCTTGAAGTAATTCCGTATGTAGCCTTTTACTTTTATGTACAATAATCATCGTCGGGAGAATGGGACTCTTTCACTCTCACTTTTCTTTCTTGTATGACGATTTTGATTTTGAGGCTAACAAACAATCCATTAAAGTGAAAATGGAACCTTCAACATTTCCCCACTACGTAAATCATCGTAAAAGCAGAAGAGTCCAGGGCTAAATTTTCATGCATTTCTTTCCATGCCTCAACGACCATTATTTTTACTGATTCATCTGATTCATGTTGAAAAATTAGCTTGAATCTCAGATCCTAAGAAAGTAGCTACACACAAAAGATTTATCAAATTCAAAAGTTACCCAGTCAGTTTTTCTACTGATTCCTTTGGCTCTTCCAGCTTAGTATGAAGTATTCCACTGAAGCTTTTGCTTTTAATTGCCTTATTTAAATATATTAGTGCTAAAATGGAAGGGATCACTTGAACGACTGTTACTTCACGTTTATTGCTTGTTTTTTGTGATGTCAATGGCTCAAAATGCGAAATCAGAGACAATTTTTCATACGCAATCAAAGTCAACTTAATTTTTCACCAGTTAAATTTCAAAACGTATTTTGGATAAGAGGAACTTTTGATTTCAAACAATCATACCCAACCTCCATCATCAGAAGTTCTGATTTCCGAACGTAAGAAACGATCTTGAATCAAATTTACATCTTTCCAATTTGACAATTCAAAAATGCATCCTGTCAAAGTTTTAAAGCTTTTGCCGGCAGGACGTTCACTGAATGGTGAAAATGAGAGGACCAATAGCACCATCACCAATCCATAATCATCTTTTTCAACATCTACTTCTGAGCCATCAATAATAGGAATCAGTAGATAGCTGGATTTACCCAAACATGTTAGAATAAAAACCATCAAAATTGAGTAAACCAGAAGCCACTCTCCCTTCATCACCAAGCTACCAAAAAATGGTTTTACAATTCATTATCCCAATCATTACTTCAAAGTAAGATTCACAATTACCAGAATAATTGAAAGTCTCAGGGACCATCATAGGGATCTGAGCCAGAAATGAACCAAAGATTTTCACTTAATAATTATTCTAAAATTTAGGCTATAATTGCTATTTTTGGAAAAGAGTTTCCTAAAAATTTCGATTTTAAAATTAGAAATAACTTTTCCATACTCAATAGACGTAATTTATTGTTTATAAAGCTCAATATTCGGGCCGAATAGTTCGGCAAAAGCCGAATACCGAATATTCGGCATTTGGCCATACCGAAACTCACCACACCAGAATATTCATTTGTCCCTAAACTCCTCATATATCACTTATATATATATATATATATATATATATATCATATATCATATATATATTTCCCATTGGCCATCCCATTCCTCCCATATATATATATATATCATATATATATATCACTCACTCTATATATCACTCCATCATACACATACTCACTCTCCCATATATATATATATACATATATATATATATACTCATATATATATATATCATATATATATAACATATATATCATACTATATATACTATATATATATGCTATATATATATATATATATATATATATATATAAACTAATTCAGAAAGTAGTTTTAATATTTGAGTTTTAAATCATCAGAGTTTTCAAAATTAGTGAAATTGATTACTCAATCACCATATCATGAATTTAAACACAGAATGTGGTTTGAGTGTAAAAGAAATCATCAATTGGTTTTCTGATTCAGGTGTCAAATTCAGTCTTCAAATTACTAAGGAATAAAATCCCCTTTGTTTTTAAAGGTGGAAGTTAGTTAGGGTGCCGAGGCTGCAAGAATTAAAGCAGTATCTTATATACATATATATATATATATATCATATATATATATCTCCAATAATATATATATATATATCACTCACTCTCACTCTCCTTATATATATATATGTCATATATATATATTCTTATATCATATATAACATATATATATACTCATATATATCCTCACTCTGCCTCTCCCACTCCTCACTCCCACTCCTCGCTCACAGAGAAACTCACTCATATCTCCAATGGTGGTAAATTCCTCAAAAATCAGGGAGAATAGCTGGAATTACCGGAGACCCGCAGTGAAGGAGATACAGACCCTGGTACACCACGCATACACATAATTTGGAACAAAGAGTAACTATGAAATTCCATCAATTTATAAGGAAATAAATTCAGTACACGTGGGTTTGGAAGAGTTCAAAGACAAGAATATTTTGGTTTAGAGGTTCTGGCAGAGCCATAACAAAGTAAACGATTTAGCTTTTCGTTGAAATATAAATAATATTTTCTAAGTGAAAACTCGAATTTGAACAATCAATAACAGCTGATATATATATATATATATATATATATATATATATATATATATATATATATATATATATATATATATATATATATATATATATATATATATATATATATATATATACTATATATATATCATATATTAGAAATTTACTAACATATACGTAATTTAAGAATGTTTCGTTAAATTCATAGAAGTCAAAATACATTTGACGTCTTTTACAAACACACACACACACACACACACACACACACATATATATATATATATATATATATATATATATATATATAATATATATATATATACTACTTCTTATATATATATATATATATATATATATATATATATATATATATATATATATATATATATATATATATATATATATATATATATATATATATATATATATATATATATATATATATATATCTATATATATATATATATATATACATATATACTTTTTTTCTTTCAACTATATATATATATATACTATATATATATATGGGAGAAAATTCCTAATCCTTTCAGATACTAAATTTTGATTTTTATATGTATACATTAAGGAACCACCAAAAAACTTTTTGTAATGGATCAATTTGCATAGGATGAAGAAAGGTGAATCTTCAATTACACTTTTTAGACTACTCATTAGTATTATTTAGGAGTACTTTTATTGCATGTTCAAACTGTTCTTTCATAAAAGATTTGGCAATTTCCTTAACTATTAAATTTTTAACATCAACTGTATCTACAGGAAGGTGTTTTAACACCCTACAAGTTTAGAGCTTATTTCAGCGGGCCCAAATATCATATTTAGATTTTTAATGTGGCTTGAATGCCTTCTCCAAGAATGAAAACTATTTCCTCTTTCACTTATACCCCAAACTTAAAAATTTAGTCCACTTGGCCAATGGTTAATAAAAATAAAGGATTTTGCTCAGTAGGTAGCAAATGAAATTGAAATTCTTGAATAAGTGATTTTGTCTTAGCGAATATTAGTTCAAAATGAAATATTTTTTTTAATTATTAAATATTAAAAAAAGATGAAAAAAAGAAGAAGAAAAAAATTCCTATATTGAACTGAAAATTATCATAATATTAATTATCTATTAATTTTCGATTTCTTTCATTTTGGTGAGACTTCATCATTTAAACAATAAATTTTTTTAAATTTTAAATTGTAGTAAAAAATTATTTTGATTGTTTGCCCATCAATCATCAAGAATTTACATTTTTCAATTCATGAATTTTTCATATCAATAATTTTATTTTTATCTCGTTTTCTTGCATAATTTAAAAAAATAAAGTTAGAAATTAAAAAAAAAAATCCACATACTGTTATGAGAACCACAGGGTCCATGGTGAAAATAAAGCCACCAATTACATAAGTATAAGATTCGAGAGTTATATACTTATATATATATATATATATATATATATATACTCTCATATATATATATATATATATATCTCCTCATATCTATATATATATATACTCACTCACTCTCCTCTTGCCACTCCCTTTATATATATATATATCATATATATATATATATATGCTCATATCACTCCCATGAGCTTATTGAGCCTAAAAACTGATCTCAAGCCAAATTTTTCATGAAACTTATTAGGTAAAATTTGATAGAAACTTAAAATATGAGAACAGCCAAAACATAAAAATTATAAAAATTGATAGTTGGCATTGAAGCATTTTACGTGAAGTGGAGGCGGAGCCCCATCATTTTCGACTTCTGAGAGTCTAAGAGCCAAAATATTTTACATTCCACCATTTTAAAATACCAGGGTAATTAAAAATAATATAGATTTAAATTTTTGTATTTTTTATAAATAATCAAATCAAGGAGACAACTTTTTTCAAGGAACATTTCTCAAAGAAATTACTTTTTACCGATTTATCTTTATGATTTTCATTTCAAACATTTCTATAGTTTCTACAAAACCAGCAAATGTTCCATTGGTCGTTATTAGTGATCAAAGAAGCTTCCTCGCACCCCAACTTCTTAGGAATTTTGGCCTGTGAAATAAAGTTCACCACCGTATATATTAGTTTCACCGTCTCCTTCGATGTTATTCCGCGAGCATCATACAGGGTCCAGTGTTTCCCTTAATTCAGCGCCATCAGCAAGTTCTCTAGTATTGATGCGTTGAGGACCGCCTGATTCTGCCTGTATCTCCTTAATCGTGTTAAAAACGACGCCCTGTCATGCGTAATTTCATTTTTGGGAATAGGAAAAACAGACATGGGGCGAGTTAAGGCGAATAAGATAATGATATGTAACTGTGAACGAATCACTGTGTTTTTGGAAGTCGGGAATTGTCGAACAAAGTGATGTGGCCGAGAGCTGGGCGCGTTGTCGTGATTGGAAAAAGAAGCAATTGTTCCTTCTTGCGCCCGTTTGGATGTTACCGCTCCATCGCCACTTCAAAACCTGACAGGAAAAATTGCCAGTGACGGGTTTCGACAAGAAGGTAGAAATTTCTTTGGACAATCCCGTGAATGCCAGTAAAACTTGATCATGGACTGGACGTTGTTACGGAGCTTGATATTACTTTTCTCGGCCTCGGTGAATATAGCTTATAGTCGACTTCCCTTGTCGACTGGCTGCTGCTTAGTCTCGCGGATCATAACTGTCACACACGCCCATGAACTCATAACCAATTCATGAAGAATTGAGAAAATGAAGTTGGGCCCGGGGATTTATCCTCTGAACTTATTGTTTGCCAGTTTCCATACACAGACAGAAAGGCGGATCGCTGCTCAGAAGTCATCCGACATAAACCCTTTCTCGCTGAAATGAACGTTTCATGTTTAGAATAAAACGTCCGACAAATTACGTGTTTCCGAACTACGTCCTTGATGAACTGAGTTACATCATTTCTGAGATACTTCGCTACGATCTCAGCGAACTACTTGCTTTATGGTTTCCGGCTCGTATGTCTTTTGTATACGCGTCCTCTGAACCGTTTCATCGCCATCGAACAGCTGTTATCTGATCCTTTGAAAGCGTTTGTACCAAAAATGAGAGTTTTTGTTTTTCCCTTTCAATTGTTAATCCAAAAAAAGGCTTCCTGTAGCATACGATTGGTTTCTGCAGGAGTTTTTTTTTTTTTTTTAAGTTTGAAAACAAAATTATTTAATACAGGTTCTTTTTTGCTCGTTAAAATCCATTCATATTGGTTAGATTAAAAAAAAAAAAACGCCAATAAATGAACCTACACTTAGAGAATCGCACAAAAGAAGTAGACGGGTAATTTTAGTTGGGTGGCTGTTGTCACTTGTCATACTGATCCACATCTAGCGCAGAAGGACATACTACATCTAATCCATTTTCGCCTAATTATCATTAAACAAGGTAACAAATACCTTTGATGCATGTAGAGGAGCTTCTCAAATTCCGACACTTTAAATTGTGAAAAGTACCAACTATATATATATATTACCTATATATATAAGTACTGATAATATTAATACTATTATATATAATATGTATATTTACTATATCAGTTATCACTTATTACAATTTACATATGATATCATATATAAGGTATATAAATATATATTATAATATATATAATATTATATTATATAGTATATATATTATTATATATATATATTATATATATATGAATCCATTAATTATAACTTGTATGTTTTTGTTTATTCTTAGATTTATGTACCACACTATTCTCGCTTTCTTTTACGCCACCTTGACTACAACATCTTTACTTTTAGGACTTAGTCTCTCAGTCCCTCATTCATCCCAAAAAATGCAACGTTGCGATATTGCCCTTACTCCAACCTCTTCTCTCTCTCCTCTTGTGGACTCATCCACTACCATACCGTTTGATTCCTGGTTCGATATCGATTGTGAAATCGATGTCATTTAAATTGATATTTATTAATGAATGTTAATTAACATATATTAAGACGGCCTTCTTTCAGGAACATTAAACAAAGAAAATGAATCACTATGTTTTATTATTGCCATCTTTAAATATTAATTATTTAAAGCTTTTATTTTATTTTCAAGATTAATTTAAAGAAAAGTATTTTTAAACTAATACGATAAAGGATTGGGGCAACTTAACTTCGTTACTTTCTCTGACACCTATAGACTTGTGTTAATCGATCTTTCTTGTATTATTATTTATAGTCCAACTTATCACTCATGTTTCTAACACTAAGATTAGTTTTTCTCTCATGATTTTAAAATGCTTCATAATTTCAATAATTGTTATTCTTCAATAAGTGGTAAAATCTCGCAAAAAAAAAAAAAAATATAGCGTACAATAAGTACTTGAGTACTATATATAACTATAACTATAATAATAAATACCTACTTATTAAATATATACATTACTATTACTTATATTAATTACTACTATTCTAACACATACTTCGATTACTCAATCAAATTTATCATATCTATGAACAAAACGCATGTAATGTTAATTAATATTATTGAAACAGGACTATCAAATTCATTGATATTAGCTTCATCAAATCATCATTATCATCATCATAATTGTTGATATATTTGTCGTATACACTACCTTGTATTATAATAATAATAATAATTTATTATTATTATATTATATTATTAATTATATATTATTATTATTTATTATTATATTATTAGGTTTCAATTATAAATTAATAATTTATTATTATTCCATTACTCTTATTATTATTAATATTATTATATATTATATATTATTTATTTCTTAATACTTAATTATTAATATTTCACATAATTATTATTAATTAATTTGTTATTATTATTCTATTAATTTTTAATTATACATTATTCTATTTTTGATTATTATTATTATTATCTTTGAATTATATATATTATTATCGAATTTATGATAGATTATAAGAATGCTTTTCACTGATGGAGTTCAGGCGCCTGCTTTTCTTGAGAGCTCAAAATAGAGTCGGAAAATACGAAACTAGAGAGTCGGGTACAGCGTTGGGTAGGAGTTGCTGGGGCAGAGGGGGCTGAGCGAAGCGCAGATCCCGCAGCATACAGCCACTCACCCCTCGTGCACAAACACAGTTAAACCCCTCCCAGACTTCTTTTCTATATACCAATGAGCGATTTTCCCACTTTCACGGTTCCTTAGTTATAACATTTCGAAATAATTTCAATTAACTTTTTTACGAATGCTATCAAATCAAGCATTAATCCTTTTATCTAAATCTTTAAACAACACGTAGAACTTGGGCAACTCAACGGTTATATGCACGATAATAAGTCTAATATGTTTGAATGAGCCTCCCATATAACAGATGTTAAGAATGGCACTTGTTTCGGACTTATTTTTCATATTGTTATTTACTACTTATTAAGATACTACCTTATTATATGATATTATTAATTATTATTTATATTTTATTATTATAATTTATTATCAATATTTTTATGATTATTCACTGCTTAAAATTAAATCGGTTCACTTTTTTGATGTGAATTATATTACTCTTTATATTACCAAGCGTAAAGACATTGATCATTAGTCCTTTCATTTGTCTTATTAAAATATTTATTTCTATATCTTATTGCGTGTTATTAACTGACCTAGCCCCGCAAATTAGTGTTGACAAGATTGCGGGAGATTACTATATATTATAAATAATATTATATATAAATATATATATATATAATATATTAATATATCCTAATGTATATAATCTTAAAATAAATTAACTATAAATAAATATATATATATATACTATAATATATATACTATATATATATACTATAATATATATATAGCAGCTTGGCCGAGCACTGAAAATTACCGTCACCGCACCCAGATTGACGCGCACCACTCACTGCACTCTGCGCACTAAAATAATTTTCTCCGCACCACATCCTGCTATGTTTAAATACGTACACACCCCTCCCATCATTATATAGGTAGGCAAAGGCGGAGACAAACTCGGTCTTATAATTTATCGTAACTAAGACATGATCAAAATTTAAATGAGTTAATTTAACCATAATCACACTCAAAGGAAACAAAAGAGTAAAGAGTAAATCCATTATCAACATCAATAAATAAAGCAAATGAGAGTAACGAAAACTTTATAAGAAAACTTTTCCTATTGCATCTCTTCAAACGATAATTAGGTTAGGTTCCGACAAAGTGAAAAATTCTAGAACATAGACGTAACTACTAAATAATACTTGTACGGGTTTTTAGCTATGATTGTGGAGTAGGTAATTTTTTTTTTTTGGTGCAGATTTTACTCAATTTTAAAGTTTCCCGGTTAGACCTCATCATTTTAACATTATCCATCTCTCTCTCTTCTCTTGACCTTTTTATTTTTTGGGGTAATTTCACTTTTCTCCTCGTCTCTGGACTTTTGACATATTATCGTACGATTTATTTTGAATATGAGCTAAAGATCCTTATATATATATTTTATAATTGGTATTTTTGTCGTAAATACCAACCATAATGAATGAAGCTTTTATGGTTCAGTATACTGAGGTGCCTTCAGAAATACCCCCCTTTATCAGTTGCTTTATCTATTTGGGTTGTCGGTTGTCCCTGGAACAAAATGTTCATTCATATCTAGGATGGTTCCACTGCCCTACTTGTAAAGGTATAGTTTACTCTTAGGGCTTTTCGCCTTATAATTTTCTCCATTCTCTTTTCAATAAGTTGGACTTCTGTATTCACTCTCCTACGGATATTGCCCTGAACTCTTGCACCTTTGTCAATTCGAATGACTACTATCCTTTACGCACATAATCTCATTCCTTTTCTCCTCTATATACCCTAGGGCTAACACATGTGTAATTTTCGTTGTCATGCTGGTAAGTTCTGCATACACGCTTCCTTCTTATACTTTTTTTTGCACTTTGAAGTGTATCGGAACGTATTGATCTTTTATCTGGTTCTGCTTTTTCCGCACGATACAATGGTTAGATTATAATCTAATTTATTATATAATAATAGATATATATAATATTATATCTATATATTATTATTCAAGAAGTATATATATATAATATATATAGATAATATTATATATATATATATATTTATCACATATCTACTATATATATAATATACCTATAAAAATAAAGATTTTATATTATTGTTGATTTAAATGAAAAAAGTTATTATGATTATTGTAAGAATTATTTCTATTATTGACAACAAATTAAACTTGTGACAATGTTTACTTCGCTTGATGGCGGTCCCTCTAATATTGGTATTTTGATTAAAAAATGTTAATAACAAACCTATCTGTATAATTGAAGTGTGGCGTCAGACCAAGAGTTGAGCAATTTTACATACTTATCCGTCTTCTTAGTATTTAAAACTCTTAAATGATGTAGAGAGAATTATTTATTAAACCGATAAGTGGTTATTAAAAATAATTAAAAATATGAAGATAATAATTTTTTATTATTTTTCGCCAAGGATACTACGGACCAAGATATTTCTATATTGATTTTTTTTTTATTTATTGTATTCTTTTATTATTGGTAATTTGCTGACTAAGTTATGACACCTTTGTTTTATGAATTCTAATTGATTCGACATGGAAATATTTTCTAAGGAAATATTTTAACTCAAAAGCTCTTTCACGGGTGGGAGAGGGTTTTGTTAGAATATTGGTACTTGTGGGTTGTAAGAGTTCTAGTGTTGATATTGGTGTTAGGGAAGGGAAACAAACGAGCGTCTTCTTACTGGATATTGAAGAAATGACACGTTTGTGTTCATATGTAGTTTTTACAAAGAGATTTTTAAAATGTGTCTCATGAGAGTGATTGAAAGTATTATTAGTTATATTATTTATATTTATAGTCTATATATATTACTCTTATATATATATATTACATTTTTAATATACATCCCCTTAAATATATTATATATATAATGACATATTATATATATTATTAGATATATATAATATTTAATCTAAATTATTTAGTTTTTACTACTACCCCTACTAATATATAATATATAGTATATATATATATACATATTTTCCAACTACCATGTGTGTGTGTGTGTGTGTGTGTGTGTTTCTATATAAGTACTAATCACTTATTATATGTGGATCCTTTTTTTCCTCTCACAGGCTGGGACCGGAAAAGTGTGCCCACGTCCCTCGTGACAAGCATCTGTGCGGAAAAAGAAAAGAGTAGTTCCGAATACATATGACTCACAAGTCGAAAAGACGCAACTGTTTCCGAAGCCCAGCTCACCGACCCCCATATACCTATTGGTGAGAACTCGTTCGCAGTCTAGAAAAACTCACCTTATACCTATTAATGAGACCCTCACTATGGCATTATCGTCAAGTTGTTAAGGCTTTTATCCCCTTCTGCGCCCGCGTGCGGCCATCAACCATACCACCTCACAAAACCCCGCTAACCTCCTATATGCACCTTATTCTTGCCTTGCCAACTCACATTTCTCTCCCTAATCAGACATTCGTTCTCTACTGACTCACAATCCACTTATTTCTTTGGTCCTCCCAGCCGTCGATCTCAACACAATCACCTCATTCCTAATACCATCCGCTCTAACCCACCTCAATCGTCAATTCATACCTTTCCAACATTGTCCAAAGACCAATCAATACATACTCTTTCAATTTCATTTCTCCATTCCTCTACAACTTTCTATCATCGCCCGCAACGAACCTCTCTAATACGTCTCATATTTCTTCATTTTACAATTGTTTTTTCACATCATAACACGCCCCTAAGACTTCTAGATCATGTTGATACACATTTAGAACTTTAATCTAATACCTCTTATTTACAAGATACCAATAATCTCAACTAAAACTTTAATATTAAAAACATAGGCCGAATTATTTATATCGGTCTTTTGTGATATATATATAATGTATCATAACTATATGTAAATATATATATACTTATTTATTCTACTATTATACTCATATAATACATTATCATCCTATCATCTAGATTATAAGTATATATTATATTATATAAGAATAACATAATTTTTAAATAACTCTCCACTATCAAGGCTATATCTCAGCTATAGTGTGACAAAGGTGTGAAGAAAAATGAATGTACAAGTCTTAAAACTTGCCACATTTTTTATTTGAATTTTTAATTAAATATTAGTATATATTATATATATATATATATTAATAGCGTATAATATAATATATCTATATCTATTTTTACCAATAAATCAAATTCTATATATAAAGTAGTCTAAATAAGTGTGTAATACCTAATTACTATCTAGTATATTTATACTTTATTATATTACTATGTATATTACTCATAAAAAACATCAGCATTAAAGCAAAGTTATTGTTATTTCTACGAATATAGAAAACAAATGGCATGTGTATTAAATATTTAAAAATTCCCGCCTGCTTTCAATAAATAATAGGTAGCATTGAAAATTTTTCAACTACATTCAAATACTAATTTTGAAAATAATTTTAGGTAATAATAAATAATAAATTTTATTTTACTCCTGTGGTAAAGGAGCAACGTTTGAAAACTCCTGCAATAGATGACCCCACCAAAAAGGTTTGGCATTTAGTTTTATTATTATTATAATAATATAATATTTATTATTTAATAGCTATCTGTTCTTATTAATTATTAATTTGATATATTATTTATTAATAAATATTATTATATTTTTTATAATGATATATTATTATTATTATCTATTATTTATTTATTATATTCATCTTATATTATCATATTAATTTCTATTATTATTATTATTATTATTATTATTATTATTATTATTATTATTATTATTATACGGCAGATAAATTTTCAAGATTAATAAATATATTTCTTAAATTTCCTAAATTTTATATTTAAATGTCAACAATGCTAATATGTTTACATAAAAAAATTGTTAAAATTTTTCCGCCTCTCTGTCACGTCTATCTTTGTCGCATGCATTCATTTATGAGTATTAGTATTGGGATGATTAAGTAGGGTGGGGGGAGGATAATTTGTACTCAGAGCAGACTTAAGTCGGTATTACGCTGCTAATTATATACCACCCAATATATATAATATAAATTATATATATATATACTATACTATCTATAATATACACTATCTATACTATATATATATATATAATATATATATATATATATATGCATATACTATATAATTTTATAATATAATTACTTACTAATATTAAACTAAATATTTCACTCTATATTAATATATAATATCACTAAAAAATTACATAAGCCTTATTTCATTTATTTAAAAATTTTGTATACTCAACGTCTCACAAGATCTTATAATAAACGTAAGCTTTTCGGTCCTTTATTTTTCTGGACCTCCTTGCTTACGAACGTCGTATTGAAGACTTCATTTGAATTACGACGCTGCACAGGGGTCAAGGAAAAAATAGAAGGACCTCCGCGAAAGCTTTACGTTGACGATATCTTATGACGACTCACATGTACACAACTTTTACTCTAATAAGGCGTTCTATTATAATACGTACCAAACTCCGTCCAAAAACTATTATAATTACAACATTATATTATATATATCAATTTATATGATTAAAAAGAAATATATATAGATAATTATAAGTTATATATATAACTATAACAATATATACATATTATAATATTCAATATTATTAATTTTACTTATAATGATATACTTAATAGTAATTATATTATACCTAATCATATATATATCTTATTAAATATATTATTATACTTACAACTCTCAAGTATTTAATCATATATATATACTCATAACTTAATAAAAGGTATTCTTTCAAACTTACTTTTTTTACTTTTGATACTTTAGAATTCAGAACCGAAATTTAAATTGTTTTATTGCCTGTTCCTTATGTTGTTTAAGCTGATGAATCTAGTTCTTTGCAGACACAAACTTTAAAAACACATTAATAGTAAAAAATGAGAAAGAAGGTAGTTTACAAAATAGTTGAATTGTTTTTTTTTCCGTCTTTTTTTATCCACTGGTTGTTTGAAGTGCGAATTTATATTTTTTTGTTGCCATATATTATTTTACATTAATTATTTATACTCCTATTTAAGTTATCATTATAACCAGCTATTATTACTCATTATTATTATTATATAATTATTAATTTACTATTATTATTGCTGATTATTATTTATTGCTATTTATTATTATATTAATTATTTATTATTTACTTCAATTTATTATTATTATTAATGGTTTAATTAAACATGGTGACTGCCTTCTAAAAAACTCTTAAGAGTATTAATGAATAGTTCGGAATAAATATCAATTTTGGGTGCGTTAACCTACAAGGACATTTACTATAGGAAGTTGGCGTAGTTTAGTCAGTTATGTCTATAGATCTTTAACTTGCTTTCGTTCTTATGTATTAATTATTATTATTCATTATTATTATATTATTATTAATTATTATTATTATATATTATTATTATCCTCGTGATTTGTGTAATTATGACTTTTATTATTATTATTATTAGTTTCTTTGTGACTTGTTTAATTAAGATTCGTTATTTGTATTATTATCTATTTTCAATTATTATGTATTCTATTATTATTATTAGTATTTTATTTTATTATTATTATTGATGCCTCGTGATTTGGTTCATTTGACCTTTATTTATTTTTTTATTATTATTATTATTGATCCTCGTGACTTGTGTGTGACTTTGACTTTAAATGAATGAATGAAAATGTTTAAATTTAGGCAGTTGTTCATTGGTAATATAATTGCACTTAAAAATATTTAACATACTAATTTCATAACAAGGTATAAACATGTCAGTTAGCATTTTATCTGAACGTAATTATTTGCGTTTATATCATAGATGTATTAAGCAAATATTTATAAATATAATAAATTTTAAAGAAATTTTTATTCTTGTAGGATTTTTAATTTAGTAAAATATATCGCATTGCTTCGACTAGTAACGTGTGTGTTGTAGTGCGTGTTTTTTTTTTATTTTTTTTTTTTTTTTTTTTTTTTTTCTTGAAGTGATGAAGCGTTCCCTGCATTATTATATATAGCATAATTAATGAAAATATATTCTATAATTCTATATATTAGGTAGAAAATGATAATATTTTGAGGAGATAATTATAAAACGTACATCCTGGAATATATTTTCAAAATACTTCCATTGTGGATTTATGATATGCCTACTTAAATTCTTCTTCATTGATGATATATAACTTTATGAAATTCCTAGAAATTATCATGCTGGAAAACCGAAATAGGTTATCACAAAACATTATATTCCAGGTCGTTAACGAATAGTACTGTAGAGATACTATCCTGCTCTCGATCTTCTCATTAACCTTGTAATTTAAATATGATTTAAAGTTTGACTGTTGTTTTTAAGGTGAGGGTATAAACCGCAACTTAGTACAAATTTCAAAAGAGGAAATAGCTTCCTGTACGAAATTCGTCTGTTCATCTTGCTCTTATTTTTGCTTGTATCATATTAGAGATGCTCTACAAGCGGACCCCCTCTTAGTCCCCACCACCCCAATAATCTAGTGTTGATTCGTCGGTTTCTCTTAGTTTTTACTGTACAAAAACTGCTTATCTTAACGTGAATTTTTTCTTCTTCCTTTTAAAAAAAGACATTTTTGTATAATGAGCATAATTTTCTATAATTGACATCTTAAATACAAGTAATTTATTGAACGCAAATTCTCTAAGTGTAGCAATATATTTTAATACTAGGAATTTCGCATTATTAAATTCAATAATTTGTATATTCGGCATCGGAATAATTAAATTAATTATATATAATCATATAATAATAATCAATAGATTCATATTAATAATTATTTATTTCAAATGATTATTACAATATATCACTATACAGCCTAGCATAATTTCATTTATCATAAATTAACAATAAATAAATTTTTTGCTCTAATTTGAACTTTGAAAGAAATGACTTTTATATATTCTAATTATAATACATATAATATAATATATAAATAAATGAACTTTTTACATGATAATGAGTAATAATAAATAATAATGAATAAATAATTTAATAATTAAGTAATACATAATTAATAATTATAATAACTCACTCAAATAGAATTTTTGTTGTCAACTATGTTATTAATAATCATCACCGATACAGGTTTAAAATAGTTCCTTATCATTGAAATATATAACTAATTCTTTTTTATTTCGAAAGTTAATAATATTTACAATAATAATTAAGAAGTAAAAATTAATAATAAGATCCTAATTTATAATAAAAAAAATACATAAATGAATACAAAGGAAAGAATAAATAATCGTAAATAATTATAAAACAATCCATCTATTATGATGGTTGAATTAATAATTAATTAATTCAATAATACCTACAGATCTTACAGTTTACCTTATCCTTTTAACTAAAACTTACTTAATAATTTAATATTCAATTATAAATAAACATATTTAAAAACAATTGCCCCAATAAAAAACATTAAAATTCTGTAGGTAATTTGATAATTTCAAGATAATAATTAAGTTTTAAATAGCATTAAAACATTTAATAAAAGTTTATACAATAATTTGGATAAAATATCGTTTGTTTATTTATATATTTAATAATGAATATATACTATATTAATATATTATATATATAATATATAATATATAATATATATTATATTATATATAATATATAATAATATATTAATATATAATATATATATTATAATTAAGTGGGTGTAACCGGAACTGAAACTTTTCTCAGTTCTCGCCGGATAAACCGGAATTTAGACCGGATCACAAAAAAATAATAATTCACAGGAAAAATTCCGCCGGAACCGGAATTATTAATGTACTTGATATATTCATGTCCCTTTTATAACTAATATAAAGAAATGCTTAAAAAAAATATTTATATAACTTTTCAAACATAAAATTCTTATTATTTTAGATACGAAACGCCTACATTCTATTGAAACATATGGAAATTCATCATATCTGAAGTATTATATACTTGGAAGTCCAAAAGATTTTTTATAGTAAACGTAAGCGTCTTGTAATTTAATTCTAGAACATAGATGAAACCACAAATAGAGCAATAGATTTCCAAGCCACTGAAATAATGAGTTATTTAAGGAGAGTTTCTTTCGCCAAAAACGTAATTTATGTGCAATATCGTAAATGACCCAAATCACAGAAGAATATAATAAAAATTTTATACAGCGATGGTATAACCATGCTCATTTTCACAATGTCCACATGAAGATGAACCGGGACTTCATTAGAACTTATGTGCCATCTTCAACGCGCAAAATATCTTATTCCTAGGTGAGCAAAAGAGAATTATATAGTAGAGAAATTGTACCAACTTCATACAGAAAATTGAGATCAACAGTATTGGTTCGAGAAGTTACTAAGGCTGATCAGATATCATTTACTACAGATATAGAGAATAGAGTAAATAAATCCCAAATCTAACTAAGAGGATGCTATATGCACTCTTGGCCTTACCAGCGAGTTGGAAAAAATGGACTGGGTACTTCCATTAGTAAGAGATTATCTATAGGCTTCTCAATTCCGGAATAACACTCCCTATGAGGTTTTGAGAATGTACGCATAATTATTGAGTAATTCCTTCTGAACATAGTGCTTTGAGCCTTCGAGATGGAGCAGTATAACAATGAAACTTGAAGAAACTGATTAGCAAGAGACTCAAGTTTTCCTTGCTTCTATTCAAAACTTCAAGTTTTAAACGATGCCTTATCTTTCTCAAAGAACTAGTGTGAAATTTAATATAAGAAATTGTAGGAATATACTTGTACACGTTTCAATTCATTTCACAGCCTTGTAAAGCGTAATGATTATCCTTAGCAGATATAAAAGAGGACTTTGGAGCGTCACACATCTTTGCAGCCTCACTTATCCAACTCTCAGATGGCTAAAACAAGGTGGAATAGAGCACATATTTTTGATTCTAGAAAGAATTGAATGGTTTGTGGATTAAAAACCTCTGCAAGACTGTTTATATTATAGAACACTCAACTATTTAAGCTTTGACTGCTAAAAATGGCAAATACTTGAAAAAATTCTAAAGAGTTTTGCAAACCATTCCTCTTAGTGGTTACGGGAAACTATAAAGTTAAAAAATAATAAATTATAATCAATCAATGTATATAGACGAAAATTAACAAAGGCCATTTAAATTACCTTGAGGATATCCTGATTAAATTTTTGGCAGCATCATTCGAATTTAGATATATGAATAAAAAGGAAGAGAAAGGATCAATTAGACATATATCAAAACAAGAAATGGGTTATAAATACTGTAGTAGACCCAATATAACTAACTGCCTTAATTTTCTCATAAAATAAGAGAAAAAGTAGTTTAAAATATTAGTAAGCTCGAAGAATCATGCATAAAAAAATTATGAAAGGTAGGAAATGTGATAATAGTAGTAGCAGCTACAGAAGAAGGTTCTCAAGGCGATGAGGTCATTTCAGAAACAGAGATTATTACATCAAACTTGGTATTTGCCAATACCTCAAAATCATGCAGGAGCATAAGAAAATAGAATACTGCAAAGTTACTAGTTTTAATACAGTTGAAGAGAAAGTGGTGAAAGTCTCAGCATTTCTTGTGCTAAAAAATGCAACAAAAATATAAATCAGTGGCTCGTCAGAAGGCGAAATTTTAAGAAATGAATTAATTTGTTTTTACCAGAAAAATCAATTTTTAAATCTGGGACATAAGAAGAAATCCTTAATTGTGGAACCACACACACTCTTCCAAACATAGCAGTCTAGCCCAAAAATTACTCTCCATTCCAGTCTCTCATTTACCGAGAAGGAAATTTTTTTCATTTTCAGAAGCAGGGATAAATATATTTGAGGAAAATAAAACATTTAAAAATATTCTCCAAAAAAACTAAGTTATATTTTTTTTTATCTTCACACAAACTCAGCAACTATTTTCAAAAGTGTTTAAAGAATGTTAACTTTAAATATATTATATTATTAATTATTAATATATAAATATATATAATATATAATATTATATTAATATATTATATATATATATATATTATTAATAATATATATATATATATATATATATAATATATAATATATATATTAATATTAATATATATATATTATATATATATTATATATATATATAAATAAATAATTTGGCAACTTAAAATTGAATTTAATGTTGAAATATCTTATAATCCTTATAATTTTAATGTATTTGGGTAAATAATTTATTTAAATAATTCTGGTAGATATGTGATACACTGTT
>JABUQX010091989.1:0-45927 GCA_015478945.1 Trachelipus rathkii | reverse complement strand
TTGATTTTTTTTTATTTAAAACGAAAACTTCCTTTGTTATCTAATTTCTTATTACAAACACTAGTTACGCAAAAATTAAACAATCTCAAAGTTCAACTTTTATTTAAAAACTAACCAGCACATACGATTCCAGTTTTTAAATATAAGTATCTCAAAATTTACCTTAATGAGAACAAAAAGATTTCTTTAAAGGACAGTGTGAAAATTTTTATTTATAAATTCATTCCTTTTACTCTTGAATAACGGGACTTAGGTTCGTTTTCGGTTGCCCCTTACGTTAAAACATTGAACTATTCATACATATAAACTTATTCTACTGTGATCGTCTGTCATGGGACACAAGGACCATCGGCAAAAGGATTTTCCTGCGCCTTGACACTATACGCTGATCACACAAAATGACCAGTTACACCCTTAAGCCACCAATCAGACTGATTTCCGACCTTTCATGGCGGCTAAGACGGGAACTCCCGCATTTGCTATATCGTTGTTTCATGAGCATCAGTTTTCATTGCCACAAAACTTGGATGTTAATATGTCGGAAGCAGGTCTTCACTTACATAGATTTATATTTCTATTTTTATATTCGCCTTAGTTATTACCGCTCTGACACTCACATTACCATCTCTACTCGCTGCTCTGAGTCACCTTTCAACCCCTTCTGAAACACCCCTATGGCCCGCCCTTCTCCCCATCTTCAATATCCACCACTAACTTACATGAAATTCATTACAATATTTATAAACTATACAGTAGGTATAACTAAAATAATATAAGAGTATACACGTACCTAATCCGCCCACCCCAGACACACACATACACTAAGAGAGGGCGCTGTGACTAGTTTTGAACATGCTATCACATATATCCACTACAAACTGCTTTAACATCTTCACACGAGCAACAGAAACATTGCCCACTCGATGTCAGGCAGGTCGCGGTGCCAATCTCCTCAGGCTCTCTATCGTGATGCCACTTATGGGGTGGGGATGCGTCACCCCCTCACGTCCGGGGATATGAGTCTCCGGAACCCCACGACTCTCTTGAGTCTGTGTGGGTCAGGACAAGAGGATTACTACACCACATACGTTTCCTCTCTCCGCAACATCACCCACAACGATCAAGGCTCAATCGCACACTCCTACCCGATCCCCTCCTCTATCCTGTCCTCCCCGATCGGCATCCGATATCCCACAAAGTGTCAACCCTATACGAGATGGCGTTAAAAAAAGATAAGCCACATAACAATAACAAAGATTCACCTATATCCTAATACCCTATTTATAAGATACGCACGCGCACACAACAATCACAAGTCTTATATAATCTACTCCCCAACTTCAAGAACACCTCCGCGCATCTTTGAGAAAAAAAACATCGACTTATACCTATACCCTGTGATTAGAATACCCACTTCTCCTCTCAAAAACAAAAATCAACTTTCTCCCCCCTAGATTATATCGCGGGCATCGAAGCCTGGGTATTGAGCGAGACGGGCGACAGGCAATGGAAGAGTTGACATCAAGACGGTAAAACTTGGTTACACGCCCCATTGAGGAGGGAATTTGCGTCGGAGGAACCCCCACCGAACACTCAAAACACAACAACAAGAGCGGGAAAGTCCATCAGGTGTCCGGAGACTCAATCCACCGTGTAAGGGTGGATGTATGTCCCCCCACGCTAAGTGCAAGACCTTACGAAGCGCCTCGAAGAGACTCCGATCCTAGAAAACATCGGTTGCCGGTTACTATCTTCCCATGCGCTCTCTGGCCCCTCTATTCATTAGTTTTCCTAACTCACAACCCAAAAAACACAATCTATTTTCTGACAACGAATCGTCATCTCTCTCGCAGCCTAATAAAAAGTTAGATTGATATTGATGTTATTCTTATTATTATTTCTGTTAACTGGAAAAGTACCATTCCTAAATAATAAAATAAGTTTATTAGTAGCCGCAACCCTAAACCAAAAAATATATGGAGGTCGTCATAGGGTGAGTTATTAAGCGTCAGCTTATCGATTATGTGTAAGGCACCTAGTCGAAAACCCCGCTAAATAATAAATAAGAATAATAAAGGTTAATATTATTTAATCAAATATACAGTGCATTTTGGTTAATACTTAGAATAAGTATACATTACTACCTAACTATTCTGATTATAATAGATATAAAACCAATTATTGAAGTTATTAATTAGTGACGGTATATAGTTGTAAAGAAGATTATATCGAGTAGGAAGCTGATATTAAGTCGAAGGTTCTAAAGGTGCTTTTTTCCCGAATAATAATCTTCGCACTTAAAATAATATTAATGTTATAATAATATTCTTTGAAGGATTTGTGGTAGTTTTGGCCACTTGCCTTACGACTTATATCCGTTGCCCTTCGAAAACGTCCAACTATATCGGGCAGTGTCAAAACTTATGGTTTTTGTTATTTAGTACCTAAAAAAGACGATTCACTCCGATATCACGTTAGGTTCGTGTTCGTAGATTGGCCCTTCGAACAGGATCGACAATATAAGGGTAATAGGGTGGTCGCCTACGGGATCGCAAGTAAGTCGCGTAGATCGCTTTCAAATACCAGTACCTAAGCTAAAACCTATCTTCAACCTCCGATTAATGACGTCAATTTATGTGACGCCTGATCGGGAAACTGAAATATAAATCGACAGGTGCTAAGTGCGAAATTGCACGAAGATTAATTAATTTTGGACTGAGAAACAATTTTGTGTATATTTTCTTTGCGAAATTTAGATTTTTAGCACTTACAAATATTGTTTCGACTAAGTACTTAGACCTATCGACTTAGCTCTTACACCTATCGCCTGATAATAAGCTTAGACCTGTCGACTTAAGCATCTTAGACCTTCGCTGGAAGTGAGTTACTTAGATCCTTCGACTAAGCTCATTACACCTTCGATCTAAGGGTGATACTTAGACCTTCGACTTAGCACTTAGACCTGATCGACTTAGCACTTAAGACCCCGATGCGGACTTGAGCACTTAGACTTCGACTAGCACTTATGGACCTTCGACTCTAGCGACTTAGACGCGTGGCTAGGCTATAGGCACTGTAGACATTCGATCTTAAGCATGAGACCTTCGACTTAAGCACTTTAGAACCTTCGACGGGAGCCACTTAGACCTATCGACTCGAGGGTCTATACGTAATACCCCTTCGACTTAGCTCTTAGACCTTTCGAACTTAGACAATTTGACTTCGGGATACTGGGAAGGACACTTAGACCGTTCCACTTTAGAGCCACTAGACCTTCGACTTATAATCAGTCCCGGTATCCGAAACGGTCACCTTATCAGGGGTTCAACGTGCAAGATGGTCTACAAGTCGAGTATAGCGCCTAAAAGAGTCAGTCACACCCGATCAACATGAGGCCACTCTTCTCTTTTTCGTTCCCTTCGAAATATTCTATTATAAGTACAATATTATTTACTTTTATCACTCTCAAAAACGGCTGAACGCTTTCAAATGTTTACCACAAATCTGGTACTCTAAGCAATGGGAGGGTGCAGTGCTATTATGAGAGCTTCATATAATGACGCCTGATCGGGAATAGATATAAGGTCGAAGTGCTAAAGTATAGGCACAATTCCAACTGCTTTAGTCCTTTTTTATTAGCTTTATGTACAGTATATTATTTATATGAGCAGATATTTGAAGATTAGTTAAGCCATCTTAGATCCTTCGATCGTCATACGTGTGGAGCTTGATCGAACATTAGGCGTGCCGGTAGCGGTGGGAGAGTAGGTCCTGCGGGGAGCGGGGGAAGCGGATGATAGTGTAGCGGTGAGGTTATGACGTAGGCTTTGTTAGAGCGAAGAGCATACACACTAGGTCTGGCGGTGAGCGGAAGGCTACCCTGGCTGGGCAGGTTGAGCGGAGGAGATTTCAACCATGGCTCAAGAGGGGCGAAATAAAGGAGGATATATCTCGATTGAGTCCGTACCGTTTCGGTTGGAGCGTAATACGACGAAGAAAAAAAAAATAGTTTTGAATCAAGAGTAACTTCAGGGCCGTGTGGAGGAAAGGTGGAAAAGATATTAAATAGCAACATCGTTAACAGGAATAGCAAAACGGCGTTATTAAAGAAACAAAAGAGCGAGTGCGCCGAGAAGGAAAGGTGCGTAATTTCTCTTGTATTACAGCTGGAATATAAACCTTTGCTCGGAGCCACCGTGGGCCTGCGGGACGTTCTTTTTCTGGCGCGTCCTCACGCGCAATTTTGAAGAGCGTATGTAAACCATGTCTCCAGTCATAGAGTGGCCCAATTAAAAATTCGAAAATCGTGTCCTCTGCAGCGAAGTTGTGCCCTGAACGCACAAAAAACGAGTGTCAATTATCTGAATGATGGAAGCAGAGCTATTGGAACCAATATTGCGTCCACAAGTCTCGAATTGTATTCCGGACAGCAGAATTACTCTTTTTGTCTGATCCAGAAGCCACAAACTCATTTTGTCAAATCTTGCTGCATCCGAAAAAGAATTGTATTATAATTAAATTCTGCGACGCTCCTTATTGATCGAAAGACGACGGCAGCATCTATTAAACGTTTATAGGGAAGAATGAATCTTTTTTTCTTCCTTCGAGTCGTGAATGGGTCGGTAGAGAATAAATGACCGACTTAAATATGGGTACGCATCTTTTCGTCCAAACTAAGAAGTTTTACTTTCGCAGGTACGCCTTTATTCTCTTATATAAAAAGTAGCCTGGAAGGTAGCTGAGTACTAATTGAAATACCACTCATCGTTCTCAGAAAAGAAAGAGGCGAAAATAAGTCTCGCTACCATGTGTTGGTTCTCTTCTGCAGGACATGACGCGGTACATTGTGAGTCTTTTCTTTCTACGGCTGCAAATGCTTAAAATGATGGTTAATTTTTTTGGGTGTAGCGGCGATTCAAAATTTTTCTTGTGTTTTTCATGTGTGTTCTGATAAAACAATAAGTGGACATCAATCTTTTTCACCCTTTCTCGGATTCTTTTTCACGGCACTGTTATAACAGTGGACACAACCATCTTATTGTTTATCTCATACTGCTACTTAGGTCGTAGATTATTAGCGCGAGACTACGGTTTTCTATCGACCCCGAATTATTTCGATAACAAGAAAAGTAAGCTAATTGAAAATCCATAGAATTTCTGACAATTTGTTCTTCTTATTCAAGCGCAATGGATCTTTGCACGCCTTTCTTCTCTAGTATTATCATACCTCTCTCCTATCCAGAGGACAATTTGCTATCGGCACCTTGTTCATCATCAATAGGTCCTCTTTTTGTTGTTCCGACAGAATCGTTTGGGTTCTAATAGCCAAGTGAATTACAATTTTAAGTAAGAGCAATTAGCTTTATCTGCATGCTAGCTTAGCGCATGACTTGCCTGCCTTTTCATTTCCATTACTACATTATAATAAATATTAAGCTTGCGTGTATTATATATATAGATATTATAATAGAAATCTAAAAAAATTATTATTAAGCGCTACTATTACCAGTATATATATGATAATTAGAGCTTATGATCAATATAGTATCCGTATAATTAATTAGATATAGTTATTCCGATTATAAAAATAATTATATTCACGTTTTATTTTAAAATATAAAAAAATGATATAATTTATAATGAATGAGAATATATTCAAGACAGATAGAACGCGTACGAAGAATGGAAGAAGTTTATATATTACAAATATTTCCAACTCTCCCTGTTTCAACCGCTATAAGTAGAGCGAACCACAACGAAAAAAGATATAGAAGATTATTATAATAACAAAACTTAATAATATAAAGTACCTATATTGTTGAAGTGTGTAAAGGTAAGAATTCTTTCTGTCGACCACAGTATGGTTAACTTTCATATGTGAAGACTCGTACTATAAAAAAAATATTCATTCACGAGTATCGCCCAACCCTCCATCCATGAAAGATAAGTTATTTAGAAGCGCAATTTAACTATTACTAGTTCTGAGGAATAGTCGTTTTGAAGAAGCGTCTATTCGAACATATTCTGAAAAGAACCGTATTGAAAAGTCTTCCTGAACGTAATAGTTCTAATAATTAAGATTCTTTCAATGAAAAACCCATCTTTGGAGCAAAGATTGTTTAAACAAAGTTTACGAACCTTTGGGTAATTTCAATCACAATTGGCAATGGTTCCTTAATCATTCAAGAATTGGTAATAGTCTTCAAGTTCATTTGAAATACGTTCATCGGGAGAATCTCAGAGAATAAATCAACTTTGTTACTATATAACAAGTCCCCTTCTCTGTAATAATATTATTTTGTGATTGAAATTGGCGCCAAAAAAATTGAAATTATCAATCGAGTCTACCTTCTTCATATACGAATATCAGAAGCCATCGCCCCCCATGAAGACTGAGCGAGATTGGACGATACTAATATAGAAGGGCAACTTACCAAAGGAAAAGAGTCAGTTTATTTCGGAAGCGGTGCTGAAGCGGAGATTATGTTTAGTATAACATCTCTCTGAAGAAAAAGCGCATTTCGGGCTAATATTATATAGGTCCATCTTAGGAGGATAGCTGTGAAACGAAGTCTGAGGATATTGCAGCCTGAGGTCGAATACGGTACGTATTGAAAGAGACATCGCTGAAACGATAAGCATCGAAAAAGTAAAGGTTATATATATTTGGTGATATTATTTTATAAATGTTAATTTAAAAGTCGTTTTAATAACTTACTGACCAAAACTTAAATGTAAAGGCGTCGGACTCGAGCTTTGGAGCAATATATCATCTATATTAATAAAAAATGAAAATTATGCTATATATAGGTAATAGAAAAATTTACATAAAGTATTAAAAAGTTAGAATTTAGCTATTATTTTGAAACACAAAAAAGAAATTTAAAAATTAGCTAAGTCTAGTCATACCTTATTCTATCATACGATATAATCGTCGCCCAACGCCTTCGTGAAATGCGATGACTATACGAAGGCGAATTCAGAAGAAGAGATAGGAATCATAATTTATTTTATTGTTAAATGATTAGTGAGTCTATCAGTGTGTATTATTATATAACTAAACTCTGTCTCATTGGAGGGAACAGCACATTCCCTTGAACGGTAAAGGGGATTAAACATAGAGAGACATATAACATCAGACAAAATCTAGGTCGTGTAAATAAGTGATATATAGATAACTCTGCAGAAAGGTGAATAACTTATAATAGAGCGGTCTTCGATGTTGAGCATCCTCAAATTTAAAAGTATAAATGTTGATATAAAAAATGGCAAACTACACAAATAAACTGATAGATGAGAAACTATAGCTTCTTCTCTGCTCATACACACAATAAACGAAAAATTAAGTCCTATAATGTCATATATAGAAATGTAATTTTATTATGAAATAGTTATTTTTAATGAGATCATTGCACTGAATATTGACGTAAAAAAATTGAAAATTAACCATATAATCCAATCAAATGCAGCTCTTACTGTAAAATTATACATTCAAAGTTTTCCAAGCAAGGTAGGTCGAAATCTCCCAAGGAATGTAAGGTAAAGTCAGATTTAATTTGATTGAAGTCATTATATATATATATTAGCATGTCTGCATGCGAGACTGAAAATATATTAATAAGATATATATTTTAGGTGTGTATTTTATTAAACTTTTTCTCTACTGCAAATAAAGGCGCTTCTGCTGCAGCTAACAGAGAGGTATGCCTTGATAATACGAATGAGAGTAAGGAGACTGCAGTAATGCAAGATAATAAAAAGTAGCAATCGAGTTGCGATTATAATAGATACAGTAGGATTTCTAATATTTATTTAGAAAGTCTTTTCAGTCTTGCGAGGTATGTCTGTTTTAAAAGTTTCTCTATAACGTGTTATATTTCGATATTAAACCAATAAATTAAGTAATAATGCATAAATGATATAAATAAATACCTCCACAATCTACAAAACAGATAATAGACAACTCATTATCCGCGGTGAATAAGTAAAATTAATACCCACACGATCATATAAACTAATACTAGTATTAAAGATTCGTGAATTCGAGATAATTAATTGGTATAATAATATAAATAATTATAATACGCGCGATAAAAGAAATTTGAATAAATTTATCAGTACGTAACTCCCTTTCATTTCAATGTGATTTCTCCACATCGCCTCATTGAAAGTATGCATATATATATAGATATAATCTCGAAGCTAAAAGGAATATAGCAGAATTCCAGAGGAAAATAAGGAGTTCGTTTATTTTAGAAGCTTATTGAGTTGTATCAGCTGAGCGATACGTGTTTTATAATTCTCTCTCAAGAAAGGCTGACTTCGGCTAGAGATTATATACGCCAACAGGGTATAGACTGAAACGTTAAAGGTACGAAGAATTGATCGCAATGTAGTAGAGAAAAAATAAATAGGCAAACGAGTTAACAGTTACTAGCATTTCTGATCATGATATTAGATAAATTCTGTTGTCTACGTGAGGGTAAGTATTTTATTTATTTAAAGTTTACTATATTAAATATTTGATTATATAAAAATAATTTAAGTAAAAAGTATATAGATTACTATAATATATATATAATAATACTTTTTATATGGTAGAATTTATTTATATATTTATATAGACACCTATTTAAGACTCTTCGAACTTTATATTAGGAATCCTATCTGAGCTATTATTATCAATTATACTATACACTGACTTACATAAACTCTATACATACAATCGGGTACTTTTGAAGCCCCGCGGTATGAATAGTGATATGAGAATATTACTACCTTAAAAAGGATGAATCAGCCGCGATGATCACTTATATAGTATAGATTATATATGATAACGTTTATAGGTTCGTTTTTTGAGGTATTCCCTTCGACTTCAACGTTAAGCTAGATAAGTATAGTGTCAGACAAAGCATATTAAGCGATAGTTGAAACCTAGCAGGCGTGACCAAAGCGGAATATAAGATAAGATATGAAGCAAACCTTCAAATGCCCATTTTCTTATATTTGACTCTAAACTAATTTCGTTCAACTCAAGATGATTGATGACGTCAATAGTAGTGACAATATACATCGTACTGTAGGGAACTGAGTATAAGTCGTAAGAGTCATAGTGCAAATTCCGAAAAAATAAATTTCGACTAAAAAATATTTTATTTAAGGAATAATTTATTTTGAGATTTTATATTTTATTATGACTACTATTAGCGACGCTATTTACGATAATATAATAATATATATATACTTAAGACCTTAAGAAGAACAAGGACATAGTAATTACAAGGAGAATACGTACATAATTATCGGATATTATAGATAAAGACTAATGTATGATTATAATTATATTACCTAATAATGAGCTAAATGTCAGCTATAAATAAGAGCGATCAATTATAGGGTTAATATACTATAGTTATTATTGTGGTATTAGTGTTCACCCTTCAGAACGGCAGCTTATAAATTATTAGTGTCGCCTTACGGGATCGCAAAAGCGCGCCTGACGCTTTCAAATGCATTTTCTTAAAGCTCGAAAGCTATCGTCAACCCGAATTTTATGACCGTAATGAGTGACGCCGCTAGGGGAACTGGTATAAGTCCGAAGGTCTTAAATGCAAATTCGAAAAATTAATTTCGAACGGTAAAAAATTTTTTGTGAATTAATTTTCTCGATATTTTTTAGATTTTTAGCACTTAGACTTCGACTTATCTCTAGACCTTCGACATATATTAGTCCCTTCGAAACGTCACTATATCGGTTTGAAGCGATAGTTATACCTAAAAAGGTGTCGCCCGATCACTTTAGGTCGTTTTTTGGGTTCCCTTTGAAACGTCACTTTAATATAGTGTCGCCTTACGGAATCAAAAAAGCGGCTGAACGCGTTTCAAAATACCATTTTATTACGAGCTTCGAAACTATCGTGCAAACCGATGTATGACTCATATAGTGACGCCGGTAGGAAATGGTGTAAGTCGAAAGGGTCTAAGTGCAAAGCCGAAAAATAATTTCGACAATAAAAAATTTGTTGAATTATTTCTTTGTGGAGAATTATTTTTAGGCACTTAGACCTTCGACTGTATACTTAGACCTTCGACTTATATCAATTCCGTTCGAAACGTCACTATATCGGTTTGAAGCGATAGTTTATACCTAAAAAGGTCGCGCGATCCTTAGGTCGTTTTTATGTTCCGCTTCGAAACATCACTCATAATATGTGTCGCCCTGCCGGGGGAATGCGCGAAAGCGGGTGAACTCTTTCAAATGCCATTTTTTTAAGCTCGAACCTATCGTCAACCCGATAGGACGTCAGTATAGTGACCGCCGCTTAGGGGAACTGTGATAAGTCGAAGGTCTAAGTGCAAATTCGAAAATAATTTCGACTAAAAAATTTTTGTTGAATAATTTTCTTTGAGATTTTTTTATTTTTTGGATGAATCAGACCTTTCGAACTTATACTTAGACTTTCAACTTAGCACCGACACATATTAGTTCCCTTCGAAACGTCATATATCGTTGAAACAATCAGTATATACCTAAAAAGTGTTGCAGCGCGATCACTTTAGTCGTTTTGAGGCTTCCCTCGAACGTCACTAATAATACAGTGTCGCCTTACAGGAATCGAAAAAGCGGCTGAACGCGTTCAAATGCCCATTTTATTAAGCTCGAACTATTCGTCAACCGATTATGACGTCATATAGTGACCGCCGGTAGGGAACTGGCTGTTTTTTGGAGTAAATCCAAATTCCGATAAAATAATTTCGACCAAAAAAATTTTGTGATATTATTATTGTTTGGAGAAGAATTTATTTTTTTAGCACTTAGGACCTTTCGACTGTATACTTAGACCTTAACTTATATCAATTCCCTTCCAACACGTCACTATTCGGGTTGAAGGCGATGAATATACCTAAAATTTGGATCGCGCGATCACGTATAGGGTCGTTTGGCGTTCCCTTCGAAACGTCACTATAATATAGTGTCGCCTTAACCGTGAATCATGCTACAAAATCGGCATAAATATGTTCAAAATAATGGTAATTTTCTCCCCCGCGTTTCAAATTTTAATTGTAGGAGATAAAGGAAGCCGCTTTAGGGAAACTCCGTATAAGTAAAAGATAGATGCGGGAACGGGTATTGAAAAAGTCACACCAGAAATCAAAAAATATTTTGTGAAAATTTTCCTTTGAGATTTTTACTTTTTTAAGCACTTAAGGACCTTTCGACTTATACTTAATCGAGTCAATCTTCTTCAATGAGTTCTTCCATCGCCCTCATGAAGCGCGATGACTAAAATGTGAAATTCCGAAGAACAGGAGTCAGTTTATTTTGGAAGCGGTGCTGAGCGGCCGTGTTTTATAATTCTCTGTCAAGAAAGGCGCTTCGGCGGCCAACAGGATGCTGAACGAAGAGAGAAAGCGGTGAGAAAAAACAGCAACGAGAACGTCATTGGGCATTCCTATTTTAGAATTCTTCGTCTCGGTAAGTTTGTTTTTAAAAGGTTTCTCGAGACTCTTCTATAATTTAAGTAAACAATCATTATATTAAATGTTATATAAAAAACGTGTACTGGAAAACAACTAATGAAAGGCCGAGGCCATCGCCCCAGTTTCAAAAATGAAAAGTATGCAAATGAATAAGTAAATTTATATAAAAACATTTTTTTAAAGATTGGATTGAAAAAGCGCCAAAAAAATTGAATTATCAGTTGGTCTATCTTCTTCAACGAGGTCTGCCCATCGCTCGTCGTGAAACGCGACGACTTTTTGCGAGGGGCGAATTCAAACGCTGAAGAGGATTGTTATTTTGGAAGCCGGTGCGAAGCGAACGGTGTTATAGTTCTCTCTGAAGAAAGGCACTTCGGCGGCCCATAGGATGTTGGAACGAAGGGAGAAGGCGCGGTGGAATAAAATTGCATAGATTACGTCGTGGCGTCTATTTTTTGAAATCTTCGCCTGGGTAAGATTTTTTTAAAGGTTTCTCTTAGATTTAGATTATAAAATTGATTTAAGAAAAATCTATCATATTAAACAATTTTTTGGAAGCAGTGCTGAGCGAAAGTGTTTTATGTATCTAGGAAGAAAGTCGATTCGTTGGTCCATAGGATGCTGGACGAAGGGAGAAGGCGCCAATTACGTCGTGGCCTACTTTGAAATGCGAGACGCGCTCGCGCTTCCGAATAAACGGTAGATCCCGCGTCGTCGTCGAACGGTGGTGAAACAGACTAGTGAACGGAGCACCGAAACGGTAGGTTTTAAAATAAATTTTTATAATAATGATTATATTAAGAAAAATAATTTATTGGATAAAATATACACTAATATGCAAAGCACAGGAGCAGTATACTCCAATATTCACAAAAAATGAAAAATATGTTTGACTAATTAAATATAACTTAATAATTGTTAAAAATTATATTTAAGTTTAAAAGAGATATAGTTATATTAAAAAAATTTATTTCTTTTTTATTAAGAAATTTGTATAAGATTGTATTGGCGCCTTTATAAAAAAAAATTTGAAAGAAATAATATATTACGAGACTGAAATCTTAATCGTATTCCTTAATATGATGATTCATCCACTTCGCCCGCGTGAAAATAATACGCGACTATGACTATATATGTAGAGGACGAATTCTCGAAAAAGAAAGCAAGATAGTCAGTGTTTCCCCTCAGTTGTAGACCAGGTCCCGAGCCTCCTCGACGGAAAAATCCCCGATACTGGTTAATAAATCTCATATTTCCCTCGATCGATATATAAAATATAGTCAGCCATTCGAAGCAAAGAGGCGGCCCACTCCCCGGGAATAATAAATAGAGTCCTTGTTACCATTTCGTATGATCCTATATCCCAGATGTAGGTGTATAGTAGGGGCAATTATGGAGTATATAAATTTGATATACGCTGGGAACCGATATTAAAGCAATATATTTTGACTCTCTATCGATATATTTTTACATTTAAATTAAATTTGCACACATTCATGAAATGGATGGGCAAATCTTCCTCATTACATCCAAACGTAGTTCTCTTATTATTAATCATTGTATTAGCAAGTATTATATATAGCCCAAACAAGTTACATTATACCCAACTCTTGTCGTATATCCTCTGATGCTTCATTGTGGTCTACCCAGTGGAATCCGGAGTAAAGAACATAACGTTTCCTAATCAGTGCAAACAGGGTTTGAATGGCCTCGCTAGGAGCAGAGAATGAACGGTGTTTATTATAATTCCTCTCCGACGTGAAACGAGGTTTCGTTTGAACAAGCTCTGCTACACCTTATATGCCCGGTCTAAATTAGTCTATTATATATGTTTTTTTATCAATAATTATCTGCACCTAGCTCCTGGTGTCCGGAAGATTCCCCCAATTAAGGACAGCTGTCCAAATATATATATTTTCTTACAAAGATCTCATATAGAATCCCATTTATATATTTATTTACCCAATATCTACGTGCTATTTTGAAATATTGGACACATAGAATTCTTAAATTTTTTGACAAGACCAAATTTATAAAAGTGTTAAAAACTTATCACAGAGATCGAATTAATCATAACTAATAAAAGTACTACAGCTATCCATCGCAGCTCGTGTGACCTGCCTCTTCCTAACGAATAATAACAACGGACGAATTCCGGATATGAGAATATCTCGAAGTGTTAATTTTGTTTTGGTGTATCAATGCACAATTCGTTTTCCACTGAACTGAGAACGTTTAATTCTAAGTATTTTTCTTCGGAAGAAGGAGAAAGCTTCCCCTGTATGTTGGGGGTGGCACATATGTTTACTTCTAGACTCTACGATTTTTTTTGCGACGAATAAGCTTCAAGAATCGCGTGAACACAACTAGACATAGATAGGGAAGAGCCGCCCAGTACGCTTAAGAGAGAAAATACCATGATAATAGTATATTATGTAACTTTACTTAGTAATCGTCCCTGTTGAAATTGGTATTCCAGTGGCAAATTTAGAACGCCCTCCCTTTTACTTCCCAAACTAATCTTTTCGGCCTTGTCTTTTGGTATAATGAAAAATTTAGCAATAAATATACATCTATCATCATATGATCAGGATGAATAATCATCTCATTCATAGATGAGTAGAGTATATCTATTTTATTATTAAGATCTTTTAGTTATTCTTATAAATTACCCTTATTTTTCTAAAGTAATCAGTAGAATATATTATTATTAAATTCGTTTCCGAATACAAAATAATAAAAAGTGCAATTAAATAAAAAAACAACAAATTATTTGATAAAATTGATTGTAATGACTTTTGTTATTGAAAACAGATGATACCCGTAATTATTATATAATTTCTTTTTTCGAGAATAGACCCGCGCTAAGGGGTACAAAGACTTGACCCAACATTCACTCAACACATTGACGAATTTATATAAGTGAGCACGCCCCCTGAAAAGTAATAATGCAAAGAGTACATAGATTGGATTAAGCAGACAAATAAAAACAAATTATATTGTTTTTTAATCAAAAGACTTGATTATATCATAAATTATTTCCCAAATAAAAAAAAATACCGCCAAAAAAAAAAATTGACATTTATCAGTCCGGAGACTCTTATCTTCTTCAACGTAGCGGAGTTCGGCTCATCGCGCTCAGATAAGGGAGAAACAGACGCTATTAGAACTAGACATCTCATTTTTTTATCACTTGAGTGCGGATCCCCAACCAAGCGTCAAAATTTTTTTCACGAAGAGAATGGAGTAATAGTCAGGTGGCAAGATAGCGATTCTTTTTACATACTTTTATGATCACGAATATTTGTGGATCAATACAAGCAATAAAATAATTAATCATTTAACCCTAAGGAAGAAACGTAAGTTTATTTTTTTGATAAAAATTCTCTTCTCCAGACACAGACACAGGAGACACAGACACAATTCGTGCCAACCAACAACTATCGGATGTCTGGAATAACCCAAAAGAAAATATAAATGTGATCAAATTCGCAGAACAAAATGTGGTATTCGCTAACCCCGATTTCACAATACCAGATGGTATGTAGTAAATAACAGCAATTCCCATCCCTCCGATCGCATCCGTAGGAACCCGAAACCCAAATTGCGTATCGCAAATTCTGATTAAATGATTGAACTCCAAGTAACCAAAAAGAAAGAGCACCCTGAAAGAGGAGTTATCGGTGAAACGATTTTTCAGAAACAATCTATATGAATTTACATTTAAAGAAGCTCGACTTTATAACTTGAATACAAAAAAAATTCCCAAAATGGTCCCAAAAAACTATTGTCAATGGCATTGCTCTAGCTAATAAGACCCACCGTATGTAGTAATTCATAGTTTGAAATCATTTACGAAAAAAAGTTGTAGAGTTGAAATGAAAAATGTCAAAAAAACTCTTCAAAAAATGAAATTCTGAAAAAAATTATCCACAACACCAGGGATGCACAGGAAAAAATCAAATTTGAATATTTTCAAATGATTTTTCTCTTCTTTCCTAGTGATTTAAAATAAAGTTTTAATTTGGCTTTTTATGATTTTTGTGCATGACAGTTTTTAGCAGCATTCAGTTTACGTTTATCTCCCCCGAACATTTTTTGATTTATAATAAAGATAGAATTATGTCTTAACTTGTCTAAATAAAGTTAATATGTAATAATTTAAAATTTTTATATTAAAAGAGATGTGAATGAAATAATTATCAGTAGAGGGAGAAATTAGTCCCTAGCTTCTGTTTGCAAATTATCCTATAAAGCGCACAACCTTATATATTATGAAATCATTATCAATAAAACGAAGTATTCATGTTTCTACTACATTCTATCAAACCAATGTTTTTCGCCCATTTCTGACTCCTTCTGATCTGATATGTAAAGCATGCATGCATGTGCATTTGCAAACTTTATGTTCGGCTTCTGCAAACCGATTGGTTGCAGACCCTCTATTCCAGCCTAGGATATGGTTATTAGTGACCTATTATTTTCTATAGGATTTAGCGATGTCATCTACTGCATTCAAGACATTGTCAAGTTCTCACTATGTTGACGACTTAACATTGTGCATTGAAAAAGCCAAACTAACCTGCGTGCCCTTACCTTAGGCAATCAACTCGCTCACAACATTCACACCAACGAATTGAAACAACCTCTCATCATGCTGTCGATTAAAGACCTCCCCAGCCGCCTTACCTTCTAAACCTCATACACTCAAAAATAGAATATGGATGCTCGGCATATGGTCATACATCTGCCACACTATTGTCTGAGCTAAAAAACCCCAGAATTTAGTATAGGTTGCCCTCAGATATTAAGCAGGAAAAGCGCTAAAACGGGTCATGAAAGTAGCTGAGTTGAAGAAAGTCGCTAAATATATATACAAAAATGATAAAAATGCCGAAAAAAGGATAAAAAAAAGGCTCAGGAAAGAACGTGAAGTCATAACAAATCTAAATAGAATAAAGGGAGGTAGGGGGAGAACCTGGGGTGCTAGCGGAGTGAAAGTAACAAAAAACGTACACATACGATCGCCACCCACACATACACACCCCTAAAATAGCTGGCGAACGTATATAAAAAAGGGGCCCCCGGGGGCTAACTCCTCATTAAAAACGCCAGATATAAAAAGTAGCCAGGAAGGTAGATGAGTACTAAAAAAGTCGCTAAAAATATATGTCTGTATTGCCAGGGTGATAGGAGAGCGACAAATCTGTCACCCTCCAAGTGCGCGCCAGTAGTAGCACCCAGAAACTGGACTACGAACCTTTTATATATATTATATAATATATATATATTATATAATTATATATATCATATATTATATATATTATATATATATATATATAGCTATATATATTATATATATATATATATAGTATGATATATATTAATATATAATATATAATTAATATAATATATATATATATATATTATATATATTATACTTATAGCATATGATATAT
This sequence comes from Trachelipus rathkii, assembly GCA_015478945.1. Lineage (NCBI taxonomy): Eukaryota > Metazoa > Arthropoda > Malacostraca > Isopoda > Trachelipodidae > Trachelipus > Trachelipus rathkii. The sequence goes on along the minus strand of JABUQX010091989.1, from coordinate 28,987 downwards.
AGATATATATATATATATATATATATATATATATATATATATATATATATATAATATACTATATTAATATATATATATATAAATTATATATATATATATATTATATATATAATATATATATATATATATATATATATATATGATATATTAATATTAATATATATATATATATATATATAATATATATATATATATATATATAATTATATATTATATATTATATATAAATTATATATATTAAATATATATATCTATTATGTAGATATATATATATATTATTTTATATTAATAAATTAAAATATAAATATAGTATATATATATTATCATATATTTAAATATTATAAATAGTATATAATATATATAATATATATATATATATATATATTATAATAATATATATATTATAATATATATATATAATAACTATATATATTGTAATATTAGATATATTATATATATTAAATATATTATATATATGATATTTAAATATAATAATATATAATATATATATTAATAATAAATTAATTATATATATATAATATTATAATATATATATAATATAAGTATTAATTATATATATATATTAGTATATAAGATATATATATATATATATATATATATATATATAATATAGAATATATTTATATATATATATATATTATATACAAAATATAATTAAATTAATTTTATAGAATATATCTATATATATATATAGATAATATATAATTTAATATTATTATATAATTATATATATATATATATATATATAAATATATATATATTACGTATATATATTATATATATATATATATTATTATATAATATATATTATATAATATAAATAATTATATGATTAATATATAATATTAAATTATAATATATATATATATTATTATAATATTAAAAATATATTATATAATATATATATAACTATATATACTATTTATAATTATATAAATTTAATATATAATATATATTAAGTTAATTATAGTAAATATATATTATTAATTATATTTATATATATATTAGTAATATATATATAATATATATATATTATCATATAAATATATATTAATATATATATATTAAATTATAATGATATAATATTATTAATATACTGATATACTTAGAAGATAATTATAATATATAATTATAGTTACATATACGTAAGGGTTACGCGCAGCTTCTGACTAAGGGGTGTAAATATCAGATTGATCTACTCTCCTTTAATCACCGTGCACTATAAATACATATATTTTTATAGCGACTATTTTTAGTACTCATCTTACCTTCTCTGGCTACTTTTATTATCTGGCGTTTTTAATGAGAGTTAGCCCCCGGGGCCCACTTTTTATTTATATTACGTTCTCACAAGCATTTAGGGATGTGTATGTGGGGTGCCATGCTAGTGTATACAGTTTTACGTTACTTTTCACTCGCTAGCATCACCATATACTATCCCCTCCTGTACCCCCCTTTATTCTTAATTTAAGATTTTAGTGTTTCTATTTACTCTTATTTCAATACTTTTTTATAATCCTATTTTTATTTTTCTATATACAATTAATTTTAATAATATATTTTAATTACTGTATATACTATTATACTTAAGATTATTTAGCGAAGATACTTCTTATATCTATATATAACTAGTATTATCTAAAAACTCTATAAGCTACTTATCAATATATTATTGATTAACTACTATATATAACGTTAATATTTTATATGGTAACTATATTACGCTTATATATATTACTACATGTAGCTATAAATTCTTAAGTATACTAGTATCATACTCTTATAGCTAAATCTCTTATACTATGTAGTAATAGATTAATTTTATTAAGCTTGCCTGGTGACATGAATTATTCGATACGTTATATATTTTAAATCTAATTTATAGTTTTTTTAAAAATATATTACTTTTATATATAATAATACCATATATAAACTTAATATATCATTAGCTTAATATATACATATTATTATTATAATTATAACTATATACTAGTAAACTTTATATAATAATATTTATATTTAAGCGTACTAGCTATATATTTATATTACCGGTTGTATACTAACCTAATAATCTTAGGACAACCTTCTTATAATTGTATCTATATATAATATTCAGAGTAATTTTATATCACTTTTTTTTAAAATACTTATCTTTATTTTATTTCATTAACCAGGGAAATGTAGCATACAAAATTTATGTACGAGTTTTCAGATATTAGGTTACGTTATACAAAGTCTATTTCAATGACTCACACAAGATATATATATCACGATGAACTTGAACAGAACCATACACGACTACTAGGCGTAAAACTCAGAGGCAACAGCACCCGAAACACCTGAGTTGGGTAATTCATCAATATTTTATTTCGCAATAATCAAAATATACAGTTGTGAACTACTATATGGTGTAAATTTTCTTAGGATTTTAACCCTTAAAATTTTGTGTCCACTGTTTTAGGCCGTATCACTTTCTACTACTCCTTACTGTCGCCCCAATATTATACCATAATCTAAAAAGCTTTTAACTATTATTCCATAGCATATTCTTCATGTGAGACATCAACTAAATTACAGGCCGTACCTTGTTAAAAACATACCCGTACAGAAGAGCGCTCACCCCCTAAATTAGGCTAAGAGGATGTTATAATTTTTAATTCTGTATCTCGACTCAAAAATATTGACTTTTTTTATACCCACGCTTTTTACGCAGGATCCTTTAGCATAAAAACTCAGGCTATGACTCTCGATTCAGTAACGGATACATGAGTTAACTTAATTGGGCACAATTAAATACATACACCCAAGACAAATCAGCAAAGACATACTTAGCCATTAGCAGATTGTCTAGACACTAGCATTACCGCCTCAGCGTAACGTATAAGTACCTACGAACACAGTCAGGAATTACAAGCCCTATTCACAAGCTGTAACTACTAGTCTTACCCGCATTTCGGTGAGATCTTTTTTTCGGCTTTTATGCAGTGCATTAACGCTCGAACTATAGGCACCAAAGTATATACGCCCGCGCCGTTTCAGTATTTGCTGGTCACAGACAGTACTCGTTGTGGTGTTCTCGCCACAAAGCCCCGTCATCAGACATCAGCTTGCCGTACGATCCCAACACTCTTTCAAGATCCTCAGACCGCGAGATGCGCACCGCTCGCGCACAAGAAACCCAAATTTTTAATTTATTTCATTTCTAATTACTTATTACTCTCTCTCTTAGCTAACTATCACACTTTTGTAACGGAGTTTTTAAGTGTATTAATTTTATTTATATTTCTTTCACACTTACTTTCTTATATCTTCTATATAATTTTGTTATAATTTTATTTTCCCCTTATTTATATTATTTATCTTTCAACTTTATTAATATTTATTTTCCCAACTTTATTTCTTTCATATGGTTTCTATCTCTACTATCTTTAGTACTTCTGTTTTTATTTTGGTTAGTTATAATGAGGTCATTTTACAGTTCTTTTCTTCTATAATTTTTTACTTTTGGTTTTTATGTAAATCTATATTACTTCTACAGTATAATATACTTCGACTTTTAGTATTTAACACAATACCTCAAAGAATTCTTATTTTAAATTTTATTCTCATACCATAATGGTTCCGATTCTCAGTTTACTTTTACTGTCTTTACGCCGATTAATTATTGTTTATACATTTTCCTGCTCGCTCAACTTTGATTTCTTCAACTCTATCTAATCGGCATAATAGTTTAATTTATTTTACATATTTTCATAGAGATTTAATTCTACATCATTTCTGTTACAATCACTATCAACTCATATATTCTTAAGTTTTTTAATATCCTCTTCCTCAGCCTTATGGTTGAATCATCTTTCCTTGTTTGGAACATAATTTTTCGTAATTTACCTATTTCGTTTTTTTCCTCTTAATCCCCTGCTTCTCATTTGCGTGGACGTTAACCAGTAGTAATATGTTATTCTATGTGTATTTGTCTTGGTACTAATCTTTGCGTGTGCACGGACAAGAACCGTCATGTGGGAATTATTTATGACGTCGGAACTTAGAAAAAAATTATTTGACCCGTGCTGGTAATGTCTATAAAAAAAACGTTAAAAAAATAATGTTATACTGTTCCTTTCTGCTGATTACCTCCCTAAAATCTAGCTGATTAAATTCATTAATCAGTAAATCGAAATCACTTCCTCGCCACTAAACATAATAATCCAAAATAATTATACGCATTGACTTGATGCTATGATCCAGTGATTTACTATTCGATGAATTCTAAAGTATTGATCTCTATTTAATTTCGTAGTTGTTCAAGTCTCAGTAATTTTGAATAAAAAAAATAATTTTTATTTTAGTTATCAAAAAGACTCCGATATTATACGTTCTAAAATACGTACTTTCGTATGTAAAACTTTTAAACTATCTTTTTTTCCTCTCCCAAGTAAAATTTTATCTTCCAACCTTGAAACACTTTATCTTTATTATTACTAAAATTTTAATTAAATGTTCATGTTTATAACGTTAAAAAATTTGCATTTTACGTACCCTAAAGCAGTAAATAGGTAAATCAAACCACCCACCGCACCTTCCTCACCCCATCCGTCAATCTCATTTGATCATACTTGATCTATTGATTCATGTCATATTATTTACCAACTAAGTTAATAAAATAACTTTAAAACTTGATTTTATTCTATGATAACAAACCATCGAAATTTAAGTTACTGTCTGTAAAAACACCTCTCTCTCATCACCGATTAAAAATTAATTAACTCATATAAGCTATTCAATAAAAACTTTCACAACCTATATACAAACACTCATATTCACACTATACATACAAATAAACAACCACATCACACACACACACACAGCACGCACACACTCACACAATCCCATATCACTTCCATTCCCTGTGGACATCAACCAACACACACAACACACACACACACTCACTCAATAATTAAACGTTAGCTAACATTGGCTAAGTTCCTTACTTTAACAACTCAGTTATAAATAACTAACATTATACAATACAAAATACGATAATACTCTATTCATGCTAATTTGGTCGAAGCATGAATCGTACTTTAACATATATATAATACTAAAAGAAATAAAATGACCCACCACCACACGACAAACACTTAATTCAGAATTTAACTGTACTAACAATTAATTTAATATCAAGTTCAATATAATTAATATAAACAATACCATAATTATGTAGTTAAACTTAACTAATTCATACCAAAACGGAAAACCTATTATAGTCTATTACTAAGTAACTTTCTTATCAAGCTAATATCTCGTAACATACCTAATACTTAAGAATAAATAACCACATAACTGACTAAATAATCACGCATCATAAAGCGCACACACACGAATAATATAACTTACTAGCTACATTAGCAATAGAGTTCCATACTTTTAAGCAATAAATGAATAAACTATAACTATTACAGTATACTCAAAACGATACTATATAACTCATAAATATATTAACACTACTCTGTAAAGCTATATACTATACACATAATCATATTAGTGTAATTTTTACTATATTAACATATAGTAAAATTTAACAAAGATTTTAATCGTATATTACTAACCTAAACTATTTATAAATGAACTGACGAGTAAAATGCACTGACACTACCGACTATATAACACACACACACATCAAACCTATCACACACACACACACCATCAAACACAAATTATACAGTCACACACACACTCACACACTTAGAACACCAACATAAAACACATCACACCAACATTCACACACTACACCACACACAACGACGTACTCGACAAGATAAGCTCACAGTGTCTTCTATTTTATTTATCATAATATAAATCATTTCGTTTCTTTCTCATTAATTTATATTATAACATACGTTAACAACTTAAATAGAGTATATACAATATTGGATATGTCTATTTTGTTTATATATGTAGATAGGTTTATCAATTTTTATATATACATTATTTATTTTTATTTAAGTAATTATTTAATTATTTATTTATTTTATACTCACTATAACTTATATTATAAGCTTCACGAGGTCTGATACGTTAGCAATATCTCATCTCGACTCTACAGTCGTCTAGGGTTTTTCTGGATTTAACTGAAAGTTTTTGAACGAAATAGCTCTTGATGGGTTGGACAAGTGGTTTGTTAAAATTAGTTTTCAAGTAAGGGATAGTTCGATTATGATTTTAAGGTAGATGACTTGTATAAGTATTTGAGCAAGTGCACTGCGGATAGATGAATACTAAACCCATACATGCTACTCGCATTCTTCACTTGGATTTCATATCCCATATTTCTAAGTGAGCTTTGGGTTCCATAAGTGTGTATTTATTTGTAAAAGAAGTAACAGTGACACGAGCCTGTGAAATGGTAAGTCTATACGCGAGACTTACCCTAGATTAAATTGGTAGGCAGTGTAGCGGAGAAGTGATCCATATTTATTACTTTTTTTTATAGGCCCAAAGAGGTTTCTTCTCCAGAAGCCCAGGCTTTAGACTAGCGTCTTTTTATTTAAATATATTTGAGTTAACCCATAGCGCAAGTGAGTCAGACTGAATATCCTTATTTAATTCTGAATCAGAAAATACCACCCTCACCCTCTTCTCACCAAGCACCCAACCATCCAGCCCACCCCCCCCAATCCTAGATTCACTCTGATTGATCTATTGGAAACGGCGTAATACATCAGGAGGAATGAGGTTCCACTTTGTTCTCCAAGTCTAGCAAAGATTCAACAGAATTGAAGACAGGGATAGAAGAAAAAATGCTTCTGAGATTTTATGTTATTGTAGAATAATACTTTCAATTTTTGCATTAATATTATGAAACGTAAATAATTTTTTGTAAAGATAAGTAAATTTAAACATTTAATATCTAAACCTTTTGTGACAGAATCGCTTCATAACATTAATTAGTGAAGACGTGCACGCATATATACATAAAACAAGTCTGATTAGTTACATACACCGAATGAATTGTTATCATTGCTAATGTAACAAAGTTTTCACTACTAATGAAAGCAACATAGCCTCACACTGAACTAAAATATTAATGTTACAAGCCAAACCTAAAGCACTCCGTACTAGATGCGGACGATCGCGGGAATTGTGGAACATGGTGAAGGGGAGCTCGACGCATGGCTTGCAACGCAAATTGCAGAGCTCTCTCGAGCACGGATTCAGGAATTAATGCTTGATTTTCAAAATTGATAACGAGCGCATGACAAATAAACCTTAGTCTTTTCAAACTTTATCAAGCATATTCTTTAAGCATATCAATGTTAATTTTACACTAACATGAGTTAGACAGTAGTGTATAGGTGACCAAGAGATCTCGCTAAATGTTCAACGGTACTTACCTCAATACCTAACCATAACATGCGGTGTGGTGTGTACCCACCTCTCAACTACAAAAAACTTCTAAACTTCCTGGAATCACATGACACACACACATACACACACACATGCACATATCATTTCCCCAACAACCAGCGACAACTTAACTCATGCATTTAACTTCACATGAAATGTTCTTCATTTATCTCAGCCATTAATAGTATATAGGCCAGATATCAAGAGAAATAGCAGGCTGCCTCCCTCACCAACCCAATCATATCACGTGAACTTTGAATTCGTACAAACAGTTATATGTGTTGTTGCGAACTCAACAACTTCCGATTATTCTATACAACGTAGCGGCGCGTGTGAGCGAGTCTTACACCCCCTCTCCATTCTCATTTCTGACCTTTCGCGCTTCCTTCCAGAAGAAGCTTGGCCTTACTACTTCCGGATTGATGTATGTCTCTCCCACATCTTGGCCTACCTCCTTATCCCAATAACTGTCGCATTTACCTCGGTGATCTATCTCAACTGTTTCATTCGTTACTCGTATGTATACTCATTTTGTAGCTATTTACTCTCTCTCATGCCTCTCACCATAATACTAGAACTCTCCAACGTGTTCTTATCTTTTCGAAGACTCGTTTCTTGCACTTTGCTTTTAGTAAATTCTACTCACACCAACGTTTTTGGATAAAAACAGAGCTTAGTCCAGTTACACTCTCTTCATTCACCACTTCACTGTTAAACATTATAAGTGTTTAGTGTCTTACTTACTTGCTCATCACTTTAGCACTTCCACGATATCTTATCTTCTCTCAACTCTAACTGCAATAACTCCAAATGTCTATCCTCTCAGGGTATCTTGACTCACCATGTATTGTGATAATGCATTTCAGAACTATCGTAAATTCATTTCAATGATTTTTTTATATGCGAGTCGTTCATACAATTAACTATGTTTAGGTTGAATCAAATAATCTACTCCTCTCGTTCATTTAAAGCATTCTATTTCACTCTTAATGTTTGATCCAGCTTATCCGTAAGAATGATCGACCTTCCTCCCGACCAAAGCTCTTTCATCTAAATATTATAGCTCTAATTACTAATACCAGATTAACCAGTTAATATTGTAATAGATACATTCGAGTATTAATTCATCCTATTCGTAGAATAATCCCTCAACTTGATGATTAAACAAATGCTCGCAGATCGAAAATAAGTACGATTTTACATCTCCCTGTTTTCTTTGTCCAACCACATACAATTCATGATACATATACTTTTTTACATCAGTCTTTCTAAGTATCGTTACTCTAATTACCTTTTTGGTTTTTTTTTTATCTCGGCGAACCTTTCTCTTAAGATGGTTTGAATACCATTAGTATTACGTGCTTAAGGTTTTGTTAATTTTCCGCTCTTTGTTTCAAGAAGTATACTACTATCACACATATACCTATCTCTTCTTCTCACTCATAACATGGCATGATCTATGCCTTCTATGTGGACTCATTCTTTCTAATTTACTCTCTCTCAGAAAAAACTCATACGGCTTTATCGTTACAATGCCTCACTTTTCTTGTGTATCTTACTACGCTTGATGTCTGATCAGATTCAGGATCCCCCACACTATCATCTGAAGCTTCTACCTCAAACCCATATAGAGCTAGAGAGAGAGAGAGGAGAGTGTAGTGTGGATGTGGTGTGGTGTGGTGACAGATGAGATCGACGGAGAGAAGATGAGAGAATGTTTGTTGTGTATATATATTTTTCAAACAATCGTATCCGTCTCTCGAAAAATATTACTGTATCGTGATCGTCTGATTGTCGTGCATTCCCGGTGTTGAGTAGTTTTGTCCCTACTATAGTATATTTATATTTTAATAGTTCATTACAATAGTTAGGTTTGGATGTTAATATAAAATCTTTGATTATTAAATAAATATAATTACTATGTTAATGTAAAATTAAAATTCGATATGGTTAAAGAATCAGCTTAAACAAAGTGTAAATATAGGTGACGTTTCTTTAGTAATGTCATTAATAGTTAGTTACGTTACTAAGGTATTTAAGTATGGAAATTTGTTAGATTTAGCGTTATTTATTCGTAGTCTAAGTAATTGTTTAGATTTGCCGTTACATTACTATATTTATGTAAGTGTATTCAGGATTGAATTGACGTATAGATGGATTAGCCTTTACTATATAAAGTGTGATGTAATATACTATTGTTACCTATGAGATATATAGTACCGTTAGTTGTTAGTGTGTGTGTAATTTACTGTGTTGCGTTATTGTATATATATATTATTATTATACTATGTGCTATGTCATATTATATTAGTGTTTGGGATGATGTAGTATGTGTATTTATATTCTTAGTTTAATTACGATAAATATTTATGGCTTAGGTAATTAATGATATAATAGCTTCTTTAATAAAATATAATTTAATTATATTATAAAGTTTAATGTAAATTAACATTGATTATGTATTAAAATAATCATAAAAACATATTAAAGATTATGTTTAATAAAATAAGTAATAATGAGATAATAATATACTCAGTATTTAAGTATAGTGAAAGTAATATAAAGGGATATTGAATAATGGTGCTCACGGCCGTCAAAACCATTACTAGCTGTAATTATTTACAAAGGCCAATCCATAAAATACCTGTTTTAGCAGTTATTCGTGCTTTAAGGTTTAGTTAGGTCTGTCGACTGTCTCTCCTGATCCTCTCTCGGTTACATTATTATATTTAGTTTGAGGGTTAGGTATCATATAGAACTATGAAGCTCAAATTTGTGATTGGAGATGGCTTAATAGGAAGAATGTTAAATTCAACAGGTTAAATGCGATCATTCTGAAAAAACTTACAATTCATTAATGTTCTCTTCGCTATACGGTCATATGCATTAAATAACTTGCATTTGCAAAGCTTGTGGACAAACTCGATAGAAAATTAAAATTCTTCAGAGTTTTTTTTTAACTATCAGTGACTTGACCTTTTATGAACTATTATGTACGGGTTCATGAATATGTGTCATATATGGACTACCCAAAATTCACAAACCTTCTTGCCCTCTCCGCCGGATTATGACAGCCTACATTACCCATAATTTTCACCTTGCTAAATTTATGAGCGCAATACTTGCACCTTTTGTTCCTAACCAGTTTTCTGTAAAAAATGCAATCATTTGCCCATGAAATACAAACTCAACGTTCGGACTCTTTTATGGCATCCTTCGATGTATCCTCCCTCTTTACCAATGTTCTCCACCTAGAAACCATTAATATAATTGCTGATGCAGTATATAATAATTTCCATACCCGTTTTCCTCTTCTATCAGCAAGCAAACAAATTTTTAAAGTGTTGATTCTATCGTCGTCTGACTCTTTCTTCATCTTTAATGAATCTATCTATCAACAAATACATGGTGTCGCAATGGGATCCCCATTGGGACCAATAATGGCAATCTTTTTCTTAACCTTCTTGAGGAAATGTTTCATCAAGCTCCCACTCATCCTATTTTCTACAGACGTTATGTAGATGACAGCTTCGCACTGTTCCGTAGCGAAGAAGAGGACTTACAATTCTTTGCCTTTCAGAATACCCCCCATCCAAATATCACTTTCACCACTGAAACAGATCAACAATAAATTATCCTTCCTTGATATTAAAATTACAAGAAACAACACTTCCTATTCAATATCAGTCCATCGGAAAAAAACATGCAACTCTTAGGATTAACTTCTACACCTTTAGTTATTTAAAATATAAGATCAATAGTATTTCTACCCTCATTCACAGGGCTTACACTCATTACTCTAAATTTAATTCCCTTCATATTGAATTAGGTAATATTTTTGAATTCTTTGAAAACAATGGCTTTCCATCTGACATCATCTCGAAACAAATTCGTCTTTATTTAAATAAAATATATTACAAAAACTCAACTCATCCTATTAGATCCAAGAAAATTGATATATTTTAAATTCTCATATATTGGTCCATCCAGCTAAAACTCTCACACACCTCACCCCTCGTTTCTACCCCTTCTCGCAACAACCCCTTCTACTCTTTCATTAACCATTTAACTATAGGATCTCTTTTCAAATTTAAAGATTTCCTCCCCCCGCTCTTGCAATCTGGTGTTGCCTATAACTACACTTTTTTCTTGTGGTTCACAAGACTCCTATATAGGCACCACTATAAGACGACTCAGGAGTCGTGCGTGTGAGCACATGGGAGTCAATCCCAGAACGTTTGCAACCTTATCTTCTAAACCTCCTTCTGTTATCCGTTCTCACTCTCAAAAATACCATAGTTCTATACTCCTAAATAATTTTCACATACTCTCAAAAAACAATAAACTAGACATTCACATATCCTAGAATCACTTACACTAAATTCAGATTCTTCGTCACAACCTCTATTGATAGCTTAAATTTTAATTTTTATTTTCTAACCTCATATCATAATATTTAAAAACTCTCTCCAATTTCTCTATTTATTTTTTAGATCTATGGTCAGTCTTCACTTCGCCTGTATTCAAAATATTCGCTTTCAATCACGATAGATCTTAAATTATTTAAAATATTTTTTGTTTGGTCTTTTAATAAATCTTATTACGTATTTTATTAATTTTATTTCTTTCCTTATTATTGTTTTATTTAACTTTTCTTTTTAATAAATATATTAATTGTTTTATTTTCCTTTTATTTCGAAAGTTCTTAATTTATTTCGAGTTAAACGCTTATATAAGTTTAATTGAATGTTTACTTTTAAATCTTAATGTACAACGGACTTACGAAATTTTCATCTTTTATTTTAATTAATTATTTTTTAAACTTTATTTTTTATCAGTTGGTTAGAAATATTATGGATATTTCGCGAATTTGCTGGTAAATACTTCAGCAAAACATATGTCAACTGTTAGCCTACAGTTTACTACTCAAAGTCGAACTATTTCATTTATATAACCAAACTATGTCCAAAACCAGCAATTTAAAGTAGAGTAATTCATTCATTGGAAGATTCACAATCCTGATGATGTTTTCAGAAAATAATGATGATGTAGAATATTAACACGTTGCAGCAAAAACTGTTGAAACTTAAAGTTAAATGCAACCACTTATAAACCAGGGCGATATTTCTCCCATTAACTTATTTTTTCGATGTAGTTTTAGTGGTTTTAAGTTACCAACCTGAAGCTCAAATATAACAAGTAAATTCCTTTTATTTTAATTTCAATCGTAAATTAAATGAATTCCAACTTGGGAATTAAATGTCATGAAAACAAAATGCTTTAATAAATAGGTTATACTCGAAATTATTTACAATGGCTATTTCCAAAAACTAAATCTTTATATTTACAAGTTCATAAATGTTGTTTATTTCAATAAAATAGTCTTATCATATATTAATCTAAATATCTAACTTTGTTGGACACTATATAAACCAACAAATTTAATAAAGTTATCAATCTTAATTAGAGTTAACGGAATCTTATTATTTACAACTTTAAATTAACACGTTTTTAAAATAAGTTACTAATAAATGCCAATCTAATGATCTACACAAATTTCAAAACAATCTATAAGTTCTACACATATCTCTTTATAAATCGAACCTATAATGCTAATCTTAATCTAACCTAACCTAATCTAAACATAGCCTAATCTAACCTATCTGGTTTTAATCTAACCTAAGCATAATATAATCTAACATAAAATAACCTACCCTTAACCTAGCCTAATCTAACCTGAATATAACATAAGCTAACATAACCTAATCTATCCTTAACCTAACCTAATCTAAACAATCTATTCCAACCTAAGCCTAACCTCAATTTAACCTAAGCATAACCCAAGTTAACCTAACGGTTTAGCCTTAACCTTAACCCAGCATTTCTCAACCTTTAAAGCCTCGCGACCCCCCAAAGCCAAAACGCATAAAGTTCAGTAACCCCGCGACCCCTAACTACCCCCATATTATAGTATATATAATATATATATATATATATATATAGTATATTATATATATAATATATATATATATATATAATATTTTATATATATGTATTTTTTTTTTTTTTTTTTTTTATATATAATATATATATATTATATATATATATATATATTATATAATATTTATATAATATGTTTAAATGAATATATAATTTAAATAAATATACTTTTAAATCCTTAATAAAAGATTCTTGTGGATGCAGAACTATATTATTTTATTTTAATTAAGTCATTAACTTTTTATAAATAACAACTATGAATAATTTTATTTCAATTCAGAATAATAATCATTTTTGGATAGCTTTTAAAATTTTATTTTTTGTGACCCAAACGGCGACCCTGCCGTATATCCGCTCTCAAGCCCCATTGGGGGTCAGCGACCCCCCGGTTTGAAGAAACAATGACCTAACTAACAAACTTAAGAGTCTAACAAAAGAGGTATAATACTGAGCAATTATTCTTATCTAAGTTATTGCATAAGTTCTCTAGAGTCCTAGAGCCTGCATGAATGTGTTAATGTTATTTCCTTATTCTTCTCTCACAGTTCCATAACTATCACACAAATTATTAAATTTTCTTCTTCGAGAAAATCTATAAGTTTAAAAATTAATCTGTATTTAAATCATATCTGGGGGGCTCGTTGTTTTCACCCGAGTTCTTATTCTCGAACTTATCAGGAGGGCGGACGTAACAGAATACATAAGCAAAAGGCTGTTTAACTCCGTTATCGTAAATTGTTAAAATCTTCTTCCAGATTTTCTCATTTTGACCCTCGTCTTTGCTCTCATTTATACATTAGTTCAGGAATGAGTCTTTCGTATCTTTCTTTTAATTAGTTAATGTCATATCTCCACAGCGGGATGTGTGTTTGTGTGCATATTTGTAGAATAAAACCAATACTCTCAACTCGCGTTAATCACACACCCTTATCTCACGCATACAAAGCCTACGGATAGCACAAGGATGATAAGCGTAGTGTAGTGACGCAAGCAGCAGAAGAAAGATAAATTTCGTTATTTTCGAATATTTATAGTAACTCAAGCTTAAGTTACTGACTGCTCACTCTAGTAGCTTCCTTCTTCCTGCCACATTATGTTATATATTTGTTAGGAATTCATCTATCCTAATCCTGCTGTTGTATCCTTGTATACTGTAATTTAAATCTTCCACTCACTATTAGTTAATAGACTATTGCGGTAGGTATGCCTCATTTCATGTACGTATATTTACGCTAGCGGTATATAGTATGATAATTTTAGCGTGGCAACACCCCGTCTATTATTATATCATGAATTAGGGCTATCTGGTGACTAGTCTGAGGTGGTAGTGTATATATAGTGACTAACTCATTTATAAGATAATAATATATACATGCTTTTCACCTTATCTTATCTCCACTTAGGCTATATATAAATAGTGTCAATAAGTTAATATATAAGTAATAATATAAATTTTAATAAAGCATTTCACCCTGCTGGATATTGAACCTGGCCTAGCAGATGAACGACGTATTGTGAGCTATGGACCAGATTGTTCTATAAGCACTACGCGTTCATTCATGCTTATAAGGGTCCTAGGTTTACAATCCCTAAGCAGGTATAAGTATGATATATATAAATATATACGTATAAATTACTTTATAGAAGGGGTATATTTTTATCAAATATAATACATATATAATATATATTATTTATATATATATATATATATTATTATATTAATATATATTAATATAATATAATATATATATATATATATATATATAATAATATTATAATATATTTATTATATTATATATATTATATATAATATTATTAATATATATAATATTAATATTATATATATATTATATATATATATATAATATGCATGAACATAGTGTATATATATAGTGATATATTATATATATATATATATTGTATAATTTTGAATGTATATAATAACATGTGTGCCATATAATCTACGTTACTTACTACATATTTTAAATAGATAGGACGTAAATCCATCACTCTCTCTATATAGTATAACACCATCCTGAATTCGAAAAGAACCACTATATCAGCACATGACGTACCGAATACTTGCAAAAAAAATACTTTACTGTATATCACTGTTATGTATATCTATTACATCTCTATCACAACAGCATTCAATAGGATACTTAGATGACGGAACAGTATAAATTCGCATATAGACAAGGGTAGTCTACGTCGATTTCTGAATTCACCCGTCCGGATACCTACGAGTAATAATTACTAGAGATAAGTATTCCCCTTACCTAGAATATGAGCTATTAGCCCTGATATTTGTCTACAAATTTAAAAAAAAAAAAATTATTATATACCTTTAATTTTTTATATTTATATTAACGATATTTAATATATATATTTAAGTTAACAAAAAGTAATATAAAATATAATCATTTAGTGAGTGCACATATCAAATAACACCTATTCAACGTAGTATACCGATGATAGGGGGTATCTGGATTAGAAACAAAACCATTTCGTTTTTTTAAAAAACACGTTTTTTTTTATAAAAAAGACCAAATTTCCAAAATTTTTGGTTTTTATTTTTATTTTTTTTTTTAAATATTACTTATTTATTATTCTATATTAATATTACAGTTCATTATTTTTCGCTAATAAACTCATTTAATAATATACTATAAGTATTATATTGATTAAGTAGAATATATACAATTAATATATATTAAAATATAATAAAAAAAATATATATATAAGTAGTAATTTATATCTATCAAATTATAAAAGTTTATTAGTTAGAATAATATAATCAATATAATATTAATTATTACTTTTCACTAATGATCTGGTAATATATTTATATAATTATTATTTTATATATTAATTATTATATATAATATAATATATATATATTATATATTATATTATAAATTAGTTGCACAGTTAGTAGTTTAGTTGTTTATACTAAGCTAAAGATGACTATATACCTAAATGCTCATGTATGACATGTGAAGTCCAAGAGAAAAAGCTTTGTTCAGAGTCTTAGATTATAACTAGTAAGTGGCACGAATATATATCATAATAATATATATATATTATATATTAGCATAATATTTAAAAAAATACAAAAAAATAACAAAATAAACATAAAATAATAATAAACAAAATAATAAAATCTATAAATATATCATTCATTCATTGTTTTCAAGAAAGAGAATAAGTAGAAGAGAATTTTAGGTTCGCAGATAACAATTTGTCTTCTGAGCGTCTACAGAAATAGAATAGTGGTACAAAGTCTTTCAGAAAAGAAGAGTGATGACAAAAAGTCACATATACAAATAGAGAGGCCTCAAAGAACAACTCTACTCCCATCTCTCTCTACCTACTGATCAACCATTTGACACAGGCATGATATAGAGTAGACTCTCGTTTGTCTCTAGGATCACTAGTATGACTAAGACTACACATCAGAGTATAAGCTTCGACTGAGTGAACATGGCACGACTAGATAGACCTTATACTAACATATTTTGAGATTAAAGAATCGTCAGATGAGAAGTGTTACAGTCATACCTATAGATGACTACCATGAGATAGAGCCATACGAACTCGCAATTCGACCTAGCATCACAATAAGATAAACGATACGCAAACGATCAATTGCATCTACTTTATAGTTAGGGACTACACTGATTTAGATTATGCGTCGAACTCATCTTCTAGAAAACTTCTAAGCATATTTACTCTCTCATACAATAGAATCAAATTCTAGGATTCTAGGATAGAATAGCTCTCAATAAGTACTAAGCGTATAGATTCTTTCGAATATCATATCCCAGTAATAGCCGGTCGGTTATTCATAAATCAACACTCGCCACTCAACATCTGCTTATAAAAACCGACTATTCATTCATCCTTTCCACATGACCAATAATAATATAAATTAACATACTTTTTATTACATATCTATATCTTATCTCAGAAAATTTACTCCTTTTCTCTATCTACTATTATTAGGCCTCACTTCATTAATATTATATTATATATATATATATACTTCTTATATATATATATATATATATATATAATATATATATATATATATTATAGTATATATATATTTAGGCTATCAGTAGAATTCTTTCTCCGAAAGGTAATATATTTTATTAAAAATTTTGTTAGTTAATTTTTCCACTTTTTATAGAAAAGTTTTTTCTTTGTTTAACCAATAAGCATAAAGATTAAGTTGCCAGTCTATTTACGGTTTGTGATTTAAATATTAAAATAGTTTAAATCTTATGTTAAACTAACGTAAGCTCAACATAACCTTTATTAAAAGTATCATAGCCTTCACTTGATGTTAATTTATTTTTATATATTATAATTTATCTCACTTGCATATTTAAAAAAGAGCACGCATCGCAACATGGAGTTGTTCTTGTACCTCTTGTCGATAACGTAGATTTGAAAAAAAAAAATTTTTTTTTCCCTCTCCATTGAAAAATTTTACCTCATTACAAAAAAAATTACAGAGAAATACTATATATATATATCTACATTATATATTTATAATATTATTCTATCATTTACTATTATTTTATATTATTATCATATATTCATCAATATATATAACCTATATTATATATATATAATAATATATATATATATATTAAATTATAATATTTATATATATATATACAGATAATATATATAATTATATATTTATAAATTTAGAGGAAAAAAGTTAAACCAAATCCTAAATGAGGCTGACATGTGTCCCCTAAGATTTATAGCTATTGGCACATGAAAGTTATTAAGTGGTTGAATAGGTAAGCAAGTAAAAGAGAGTTTTACAGTATTTAGTAATTTAAAAAGAATCGAGAATTTGCAGTCATGCTCAGTCAGAGAAAGACGATCGAGTTCAGCCAACTTTTGCAAACTAATCAACTCATAGGTGGAATTCATTACATAAAGAATTAGAGAGAGAGAGAGAGAGAGAGAGGAGAGAGAGAGAGTTGAAGAGAGATATTGAGAGAGAGAGAGAGAGAGTGAGAGAGAGAGAAGAGAGAGAAGAGAGATAGTAGTGCTTTTCAAAGGCTAATAAAAACTATTATGCATGATTCAAAGTCTTATGCAGTCGAAAAGATGAAAAAGTTTATAGGACATAATGTTTATTATATCTAAGACGAAAAGCGCCAGGGACTCCACCTCTTTTTAGACGCCGCCCATTTTTAGACTCGCGCCTCTTTTTAGGACTCCACCTCCTTTTTAGACTCCAACCCCTTTTTAGACTCCACCCCAATCATAGAAAAACTTGTGTAGAGTTTAACCACTCAGCAGTTTGAAAGTACTTCATAAAAGGAATGACAATCTCTGATTACTATTTCGGTCTTTCCTGTTACACGTTGTTGTTTAGTTATTACCTTTTATTAGTAGTAGTAATGGTGTTCTTGAGGACTTTGTTTTAACGTCTTTCCTTCTTTATCTAGTAAAGACTTTCGTATTTCAGTTACTTCTCAACTTACTCTATCCACTTCTTGGGTCAATAACAACTCTTTTCACTCTTGGCTCAATAACTCTACTTTCCACTCTTGTGTCAATAACACTACTTTCCACCCTTGAGTCAATAAAACTACTTTTCACTCTTTGGTTAATAACACTAACTACCATCTAACAATTGGAAGTTCAATACTCGTAAATCTTTCACTCTAACTGGTGGGCGTTCAATAATTTTACTTACTCTCTCCCTTGACGTCAATAATTCTACTTTCTAACAATATCTAGCGGTCTCTTCAATACATACTCTTTACACTCTAGTTTCGCTCCCTCATAATAACATCTACTTTCCACTCTATACTCCGGGTCTAGTAATCCACGTCACTACTTGGGAAGATCAATAACTCTACTTTCCACTCTTGGATCAATAATTCTACTTTTCACTCTCTTGGTCAAATAGCTCTACTTTCCACCTCTTGGCATCATATGTACACTCCTAGATTCCTCCACTCTTGGGTTCTATATAATCTACCTCTTGCCACTCTTTGGTCAATAGTTTCTTTCTACTTGTGCACAAGCGTCCAATTAAACTACTACACTCTATGTGTCACAATAACTATGCTTTCCCCACTTGTGAGAGTTAATAACATACTCTCGCTCGTCTAAATCTATATCTCCATTATTATTACTACATATTATTATTATTAATTACATCAAATACAATAATTAATAATAATAATTAATACTAATAATTCTCAATAAATAATAATTTTAAATAAACTCAATAATCTACAAAAATAAATACTATTTATTAATTCAAATATCTAGTATAATAATAATAATCATCAAATCAAAAATAATTAACTAAAAATCAATAATACATTACATCAAATCTAAGTGAATAAGTAACAACAACCAGACATATATTGTATGAACTCGCTATCTTCTGTCAAAATGCTTTCTCAACTCATTCTTTAATTGCAGCTAGAAACTGTATAACATACTTGTATCTTCACATGTTTTACTTTCAAACCCCTCTTCCCTGCCAAATCTCTCTACCAATCCTCTCAAACTGTCACGTCATTCACCACCATACTGACAAATCTAATATCTATGGCAAAATTTTTGCCATTCGACACCATTTTGCCACTATTAAACTTAGCAGGTTCACTTCAATTTTGAAGCTTCTATCTGTTTAAGCCCCTTTCATAAGAAGCGCTTAGAGCGAGGACAGCCTTCTTAGCGAGTAAAAGCCACTGATGAATAGGTCGATCAGTCGCGCATCGCTTTAATAAACTAGGCGATCATGGATGGTTAATCAATTGTTTATCATATTCATTAAGTCCCTAACTCTGTGCAAGATTTGTCTGTTCTTTTTAAGACTCAGAGCTCGCTATAGCACCGCGATCAGGAGACAAACTAACATTGCGAAAACTTCACACACTATATAGAAATATTCTTCAATTAAGTATAAGCATCTGAAATGCCGACATTCTGCTTTTAGCCGGATTAGCACTGGAGAGCCAAATATCTTAAAACTCTCATATTCTTTCTTTTGACACCGGATTTATTATGAACTTAATAATCACGCGCGTCTCACATTACTCTACAAAATCACTATTACTACTCTCTCAGAATTCCATAATCATATTCAGATAGGGCAAGAACCACAAATTGTTATGAGGATAAGCGCGTCTGAACCCCATTTCCACTCCCCCCTAAAAGTGGACATAAGAATCATGAATTTTCAGCCATACTCTCATTGACCACATCACTTATAAATAACTCATCCAAAACTGATAAGGTTTAGATATATTGCCCTCGCTCAATAAAAGCACGCTTGCTTTTTTCGCTTTAACGTGTTTTCTGTGACTCTATAGTCTAATTCATTCTTATCCCGCTAGTTATTCAAAATTCATAAAATACTCCATTGTATTTATTGAACCAAATATTTTTTCGTAATTTCTAATCACTTTTCCTCCCTTCAATTTTTCCATAATATCGTACTTCAAACAATCTTGAAATATTCATTCAATTAGTATGAGAGGATCTCATGATAGTCCTACATAGTTACTATATAGCACACACAATCATTTCGATCCTTTTGCATAGCTTTTCCGTGTAAAATGCAACCTTGTTTCTTCACCAATCCGTAGTTCTAGCGTGTCACTAATATTCTCCAGAGACCCCATCGCTCTGATCTCTTTGTAGTGTGAGACGAATATGAAAACACATGATATATTGTATTTTTATACTCTATATCCCCGCATTACAACACATACACAATATTCTGGGCACTTTGCTCAACGGAAGATAAAACTAAATACCCTCTTTTACTTAGATAAATTTTTCTCTTACAGTGTTATCACTCGTCTATATAGCGTCTCTTGGACTTTGTTCTTTGGAGTGAATACATAAATTTATGAAAAAATAAACATATAAACAATGTCGTACTCCATCAATTATTTCCCATTTAAAGTTGTATCTTTTGAGTATCATACAAAAAAACATTCTCATCACTTAAGATCGCAAAAGATGCATCTTGTCTCTTATTTGTTACATACAAGCCCCTGCAAATGTTGCGCATAGTTGTACCTCAGATAACCATCTTGTGCTCCGAGTGTCTAGAATAATAGATACATTATTCAAATATTCTTCAAAACTTTCAAATTCATATAAACCATATATATACAGAATTTACTCAGTGTAACTCTGTGTGCGCGATAAATTCCGCGGCAAACTCCGCTCTCGTCGTCTCTCGACAAATAAAACTCCATCATCCACCAAAAAATCGGCAAAATAAACCTGTCTTATAATCTCCGTTCTATACTATTTGTATCCCATCAAACCCACAGGCACAAGTCAGACTCATTACACTACTCGCTTCTCATTATCTATACTTGCCGAGTTGATAGTCATTTCGATTTTACAAAATAGTTCTGATTATTCTTGCCAAACATGCTCGATACCGACACAAGCAATATTGTCCAATCAGATTACTACATAGGGATTAAATTGCACAAACAAATTTGATTCAATATTCTGTAATCTAAGACAGAGGTATGCACCCTTATTCTAAACTCACGTTTACCCACTCAGTACGAGCAGACACTCTCTGGGAAAACAACGTTTTAGAGGGCAAAACACGCTATCCAGGATGTAGGGTGCTCTTCCTATTTTCATTGGGTCAAAATTGCGTATGATACACTTCACCTCCCTCGTTTCCATATATGTCTCTATGTCATTTTGCACGTGGTGTTGTGGGCATCGTGTATTAGGGGCGTTATCGAGCGTCTCTGAGTATCCAAATATTGGCCAATCGTCTAGTCTCCTTTCTTTATGTTATAAAACAGCGTCGATTTCATTATTTTGTACTTTATTGATGATATCTTGGAAGAAATAAAGTAAATTAACTAACCACGCTCTTTTTTACCTTTAATCTCATTGCATCATCCTCTTATCTGTCAGAGATAGATTACACTACGCAGTCTCAGCTGAGTCCACGTTCTTACTGCTAGCGTGAGTAGCATCACCGGACAACACTGTACTATAAGTTTTTGGCTCGATTCAGAGCTGCGAGACAATTGCGTCTCAGATATATATTTTTCTCGAGTTTCGAACTTTCACATTCATTGCTGATGTAGTTAGCTATGAGAGCGAGATCCGGTTGCATTATCGATACTATTATTGCGCATACTCATCTCGCCGTGATACGTCAGAGCAGTGCAACGTTCCTCGAGCTCCTTGGAAACTCTTAATAACCAGGCATCCTGCCGTATATACCTTCCGCTCTCGCATCCAAGGTCCCCACGCGACTACAAATAACGAAATATCTTTACATTAGTACAACATAATGAGTCCGATAATCCCAATTCTAAACCCCTCACTATTTTATATACATTTCTCTAAAATACTTCGTATTGGCATAAATGTGCTTAAAAATACCGATGCGTCTTAAAACCTCCAACGCCTCGCTTTCTTTCATCCTCAAACAGCGCACAACAATTCATACTTTTGTTACTATCCGAGTCATCAATTCTCATAATACGCAGATGTATGCGAGCCTAACAGTCTTTACTTATATAGCTTTATGAGTCATCATTATGAGCTATACTAATGTGAGGTAATTGCCCTTTACACTCGCACTTCTACTCTCAAACCACTCACGAGGACGATATCTAAAACTCGACCCTTTAGCCCTGACCATTCACGATATTATATCGCTCTGTGGACCACTCCCTTAAAACGACGACGCTTTTTTAAACGCTCGTATATTACCGAGTGCGCGTTTTCTTTGAGACGTCTCGAACTGACTACATAAATACTATTATCGAATTATGTTTGGGGAAAGCCTGAGCTATAGTAAAACTTTGCATGTTAATAATGAATCCAATAAAAACATACCGTACTAATTAAGCGACTTATTTCATAACTTATAATAATAAATAATTTGTGTATATACGGAATTTCAGAAATAGACAGAAATGACATATTATATATATATATATATATATTATATATATATATAATATACTATAGTATATATATATATATATTAATATATATATATATATGATATATATAATATATATATATATAATATATATTAATTAATATATATTAATATTATATATATATATATATATATAATATTATATATATATTATATATTATATATATATATATATAATATATATAATATATATATTAATAATTTATTATTAATATATAAATCACATTTTTTTTAATACATAAGTATATTTATATTTGATGAATATATTGTTATTAATATTGGTAATATTAATATTGTTCATTTATCAAAAAGAAAAAGCTATTAAACCATACTCCTTCAAATTTTTTAATTTTCAATTATTTAGAGAAATTTCTGATTATACTCTATAAGCATTCATACAGTGGGCCTTAGGAGTTTTCAAACTATAAAGTGGGCGGATTAATATAATAAGTATTCACACATTAAATAATAGTATAGATGATATATACCGAATAATTTATCGTAAATTGTAAATCGTGATCTACTAGTCACATTTTAATTACTATCAGGAATGCCTTAACTGTATATATACGGTGTAATATATTTTTTTGCGGGTTCCAGGTTCCTTCAATTTTAATAATGTGCGGATTTCGATGCAAGCGCACCGAAACCCACCATACCCCCCTCATATAATAAAAGATAAAATTTAATTTTTTTGCTTCCCACGTACCGCACAACACAAAAAAAATTTCAAATATTAATACAGGACAACCGACCCTTTAAGGAATTTACATATATAAAAAGCTAATTAAAAATAAGTTTATTAAAAATATGTTTCACTGACCTTTTGGAATAATGTATTAAAAAAAACACTTAAAATTTTTAAGCGTACTAATACAAAAATAAGTGCAAAAATTTTTTAAGCTATTTTTACGATTTGCTTATGCTGAAGTATGAAATAATTCATGCGTTTTGCTAAAGCACACAGAATAAATTTTTTGCTTTTTTAACGCGTCGTTTATTTCGCCGATAGTATTAACAAAATAACGCATACATTTAAGCGTTGTATATCCATTAGGATGCATTACCAATACATAATATAACAGTGATAAGTTATGCCCGGTTGGCAGATTGGTTCGGCGAAAACCGGGTAGTTAAAAAACTTTTTTTAGAAAATGCGAACCGGCCAGTTTAATCTTATGACAAAGCAGAGAACAGTTTCTTAAAATTTTGCCAACTTACCACTGTATATACCACAAAGTTATTATAGAAGTAATAAGAGTATGTTATTAAATAAAAAATAGAAATAACGCTTAAAGTTTATGTATGTGCTATTCATACCTTAAAATACGTTAAAACGAATAAAAACTGTCCTATTATCTTTTAGTACAAACTTTATTCAAATCAAAAATTTTAAAATCGTAAGTGATAAGGCCTCTCTCTCTCTCTCTCTCTCTCTCTCTCTTACTCTCTTCTCTCTCTCCTCCCTCTCCCTCTCTACTCTCTCTCTCTCTCTCTCTCTCTCTCTCTCTCTCTCTCTCTCATTTGCATGAGAAACAACTTTATCCCTTTCAAAAGCAAGGCCATTCCTTCCAGTCGTCCCCTATTTTATTATTTGCTCCTTTGCTCCTTCCCCCCCCCCCCTCTCTTTTTCCTTGTAACCACAAAACGTAATAAAAATAAAATGAATGAGTAAGTAAAAAAAAAAAAAAAAAAAAGAGAACAAAAAAGTAGTAAGTTTTCGACAAAATAATAATCGCCTTTTTCGGTAAAGGCCGTCCTTGATCCCCCTGACTTTTATAGGCCTTCCAAAAATACAAAAATTTCCCAACCCGTAAATGACGGGATAAAAAAAGGAACGCATAAAAAGAACTTTTTGAGCTTCACCGACGAAAACTCATATTTTTTTATTCTTCTTTTGAGAAGTTGAAGTTCAATGGATGGACGAATGACGATCGCGTCCGATTTAAGGGATGATAAAAATGGAGTTGCACAATTTGAGCTAATCATACTCTTACAGACACACAAAAGTAAGTACGAACACGCAATGCAAGCAATAATAATAATAATAATAATAATAATAATAATAATAATAATAATAATAATAATAATAATATAATAATAATAATAATAATGCCACTTTCTTCATTATTATTATTATTATTATTATTATTATTATTATTATTATTATAGATTTAAATATTTTGTTATTATAGTTTTAATAGTAATAGCAAATGTATTAGTTATAATGTATAGTTATAATTCTGAGTTTCAATCACTTAAATTTAGCAAAGATTCTTATTATCTTGGGTCTCAAAGGATACAAAACTGTGTTGCAATTAATAGATTATTATTAGTAGTAGTAGTGGTAGTAGCAGTAGTTATAACAGTAGTAGTAGTCGTAGTTATAGTAGTAGATCTATTATTTTTACCATTATTAATTTACAATAGACCGAGAGCTATGTTAACGTAACAATGGCCAGTAATCTACAATGCGCAATCTAAAACGTTTTCCCAAACCCCCTCTCACCATTTCTCCCCCTCCCTCCCTTACCTCCGCCCACCCACACACTCTCATTCCCTCTCAACTTAACGAACCCTCGCGCTTGCATCAACCACATACATGACACAACACCCCAGCTCCTGCTAGTCAATGACACTCTTACAATGTATTTATAAAATAATTATTAAATTCTTCTTTATTTCAATTATTTCTTTTTTCTTTTTTTCTTTTTATTTCTTTTTATTTTATTTCTTTTTTTTTCTTTTTTTCTTTTTTTCTTTTTTTTTTTTTTTTTTTTTTTTTTTTTTTCTTTTTTCTTTTTTTCTTTCTTTCTTTTTTCTTTCTTTCTTTTTCTTTCTTTCTTTCTTTCTTTCTTTCTAACCAAATTCCTGTAAGTGTCACGCCCTTGTCACTTGTCAGATGTCCCTAACGAAACTCCCTCCAAATCTATTAGGGTTCCGAGGAAAGACGAGTTTCTTCAGTTAAAATAGAAAAAAAAGTTAAAATAGAAGTTGAAATAGAAAAAATAAGACAAAAAGTTAAAATAGATAAAGTTAAAATAGAAAAAGTTAAAATAGATAAAGTTAAAATAGAAAAGTTAAGATATAAAAAATTTAATATAAAAAAGTTAAAATAGGAAAAGTTAAGAAAAAATAAATTAATAGAAAAAGTTAAAATATATAAAGTTAAAAAGAAAAAGTTAGGCGGCAAAGTTAAAATAGTTAAAGTTAAAAATAGTTAAAATAGAGAAAGTTAAAATAGAAAAAAGTTAAAATAGAAAAAATTGATTGAAAAAATTTAAAATAGAAAAATTGATAGAAAAAAGTTAATAGAAAAAGTTAAAATAGGAAAAAGTTAAAATAGTAAAAAAAAAAAAATTAAATTAGAATTAAATTTAAATTGAAAAAAATTTAAAATAGGAAAAAGTTAAAATAAAAAAATCAATGAATGAAAATAGCTCAAAAAGAAAAGGAAACATCTGACAAACATCCTTTCTGTATTATCTCTCTCTCTCTCTTCTCTCTCTCCTCTCTCTCTGCTCTCTCTTCTCTCTCTCTCTCTCCTCCTCTCTTCTCTCTCTCTCTCTCTCTCTCTCTCTCTCTCGTCTCTCTCTCTCTCTCTCTCTCTCTCTCTTCAGGGTTTTCGGATATTTACTGTATTAAAATATCCTATACTGATAGAAACGTATGCTTAAATTAAATATTTTTTTAAAATATTTTAAATATTTTAAAATATTTTTAAATATTTAAATATTTAAAATATTTTTTATTTTAAAATAAAATATTTTGAAAATAAAAAATTTATATTTAATTCAAACATTCATTTTATTTCTGTTCTCAAATATAAGTATATTTATTTATTTTCAAATAAAATATTTTCTAAAAATTAAATATTTATATTTAATTTAAGATTACATTTTCTTTCAGTTTAATTTTGCTTTCTCGACAAATTTAATATATTTTTTTTCATAATTGTATGAATATAATATATTGCCTTATCCCCAAATATTAATAAACCTTAATGAAGAATGTAAATAAATATTTGATGAAATTTGATGAAAATTTGATGAAAATAATGAAAATTTGATGAAGAGATGGTGAAAATTTTGATGAAATTTTGATGAAAATTTGATGAAAATTTGAGGAAAAAAATAAAAATAATGAAAATGATGAAAATTTGATGAAAATAA
This sequence comes from Trachelipus rathkii, assembly GCA_015478945.1. Classification (NCBI taxonomy): domain Eukaryota; kingdom Metazoa; phylum Arthropoda; class Malacostraca; order Isopoda; family Trachelipodidae; genus Trachelipus; species Trachelipus rathkii. The sequence goes on along the minus strand of JABUQX010091989.1, from coordinate 1,393 downwards.
TGAAAATTTGATGAAAATTTGATGAATTTTGATGAAAATTTGAGGAAAAAATAATGAAAATGATGAAAATTATGATGAAACGTAATGAAAATTTGATGAAAATGATGATGAAAATTTGATTAAAATCTTTTTCAATCTATCAGCTAAATCTTTGCAGTAGGCTGAAAAAAATATTTAATGGGTTTCACAGGGTGGAAAATATTTAAAGGTGGTCCACAGAAGAAAAATATATATTTAAAGGGGGGTGCGTGAAATTAAAATATGATTTACGGGGGGCCCGTGGAGAAAAAAATATTTAAAGGGGGTTCGTGGAAGCAAGATATATTTAAAGAGGGTCCGAGGAGGCAAAATATAATTAAAAGGAGTCGCGTGGATAAAAAATTAAAAGGGATATGCGCGGAAAAAATATAAACTTTAAGGGGGTTCATATAGATGAAAAAAATAGTTTAAGGGTATCAGTCAATGCAATAAATACTTAAATAGGATTCACTGAAGCCAATAATATATTATAAGTGGTCCGCGAAAACCAAAAATATCTAATGGGGTCCACGGAAAAAAAATATTTGAAAGAAGGGCATTTCGGAAACCAAAAATATATTAATAAAAGTTGAAAAAAATAATATTTACAAGGGGTCCGTAAAAAAAACATATTTACTTTAATTTCGTGAAAAAATATATTTAAAGAAAAAAATATTTTCAGGGGTCCGTAAAAAAATATATTTAAAGGAGGTCCGAGAAAAAAAAATATTTTAAGGAGGTCCGCGGAAACAGAAAAATCATTTAAAGGAAGTCCGCCGAAACAAAAATATTTAAATGGGTGCGCGGAAACAAAAAATATTTTAAAGGGATCCTGAAGAGAAAATATATGCAAATCAAGTCCATGGAAACAAAATATATATTTAAAGTGGGTCCACGGAATCAATAAAATATCTAAAGGGGCCTGCGGGGGAAAAAATAAATATTTTGAGGGAGTCTTCGGGCAAAAATATATTTAAGGAGGGTCCGGTCCGCAAAAAGTAAAATATTTTACGGGGGATCCGGGGAAATCAAAAATATTTAAACAGGCCCCCAAAAGCAAAAAATATTTAAAAGGTCTCCACGGCAGAAAAATATATACTAAAGGGGAAAATACACACAAACAAAAAATATTTAAACGGCGTCCGCACAAAAGACAAAAAAATATATATATTTAGGTGTTTAACGGGAAAAAAAAAAAAAACAAAAAAAAAAATATATAAAGAGAATCCGTGGGAAAGCGAAAACTTAAGAAAGATATTTAATTTAACAAAAAAATTTAAAAAAAATCTTATTTAATATAAAGAGTATACATGAAAAAATCCAGTAATTAATAAAGACGAAACAAGACTAAAGAAAATCTTTCTTATTCTCTCTC
>JABUQX010091988.1:7500-24822 GCA_015478945.1 Trachelipus rathkii | reverse complement strand
AACCAATAGGAAGAAGAGCCAAAGAAATTGAATTGTTCAAAATGCTGGACGATTATATATGTAAGGCAAACATACAGTGGAAAAATTAAATCGGAATGTTTAAATGTTTAAAGGTAAATGTTTAATTTTTAGCGTAATAATTTTATTATTCACATTTTTTATTTTTATTTTTCAGAATGTATTGTTTTTCTTTTCCTTAATTTTCATTATATATTTTGTTCTTTCCGAATGTATTTTTTGTTCTTTCTGAATGTATTTTTTGTTCTTTCTGAATGTATTTTTTGTTCTTTCTGAATGTATTTTTTGTTCTTTCTGAATGAAGTTTTTGTTATGTCGATTTTCACTTTTCTTCGCGCCCCCCTAGGGGTCGCGCCCCACAGGTTGAGAACCACTGGTGTATGCGGATGATTTGGCATGTTGGAGTTGGGAGGAGGGAGTATTGAGAGGACTTATGGAAAGTTTTGACAGAAATTAGAAGGAGATTGGTTTAGAGATGAATACAGAAAAGACAGTGATAATGAGAGTGGGTAGAGAGGATAAGGGAGAAGTTGAGATCGTCATTGATGATGAAAGATTGAGAAATGTGGATCAGTTCGTTTGTTTACCTGGGTGGCGTATTTACAAGCAAGGGAGGATGTCTTCGGGAAGTGGAGGCAAGAATGGAAAAACATGGAATAACAATGAGAGTGTTATTTCCAATTATGAAGGATCGGGTGATGAATATAAAAGTGAAGAAGATTAAATTTGATAGCATACTGGTACCCACATTGACAAATGGAGCAGAAACATGGAGCATTACAACAAGAGAGAAAAAAAGGATCGAACCTGTTGAAATGGTGTTGAGGACGATAGTGGGAAAGACAAGGAGAGATAGAGTGAGAAATGAGTGCGTTAGGGAGAGAGTTGGTGTAGTGCCTGTGTTGAACAGGATAGATTCGAAGAGACTGAGATGGTGGGGCATATAGTAAGGATGCCGAGAGAACGAGTCGCGAGTAGAAGGTGGAGAGAGCAAAGCCGAGACGAAGATGGAAAGATTGCGTGGAGAGAGAGCCCTGAGAAGACATGGACTGCCCGCGATGCGCCAGCCGATGGAGGATGGTGTACTTTTGGAAAGGACTGCGTGGAAATCGATGCTGTCTCCGCTGACAGGCCATAGGCCTCCCTGACATTGACCAATATTTTCAGCATTTTTAATTAAATAGTATGCCATATTTTTTTTTTATAAGAACCGTTTAAGGTTTTGTAGTTTTCTATGGTCTGAAATTGAACATTATACATTTATTTAAGCATTTATTTTTATTGTTCGTAGCTACAGCTTACGAAGCGAGTTTCATTTGTGCATGTATCCTCATTATTTACCGTAAATTTCATGCAGTGTTAAGATATATTACAACATTGAATGCCAAGATAAATATGTCTTGTAATGTGTTAAAAGCCTGAAGATTGAAACCATCAAGAAAGTGCAATCAATAAGAATTCATGCTGATTTTTGAAGAAATGTGTAAGCGCATCTGAATCTGAACTGAGTAATTGAAATTGCTGTACCCCACGAATTAACAAATTCCAAAATACAGACCAACATTGATACTTCCGACCCACAATAACTTATTATCGCACACCCATATTTATACCATTTTGGAATGATTTAATATCAGCATTAGAGAATGGTTTTTTAAATTTCCTTTGCAAGTTAATAACGGAGCGGTGTTAATGTCTTTTATGTTAAAATAAAATAATTTGTAGTATTTAACAAGGAGGAGGATCTCGAAAGCCCAAATGAAAATGATTTAGTAAATAAAAGCATGGGATTTATGGAAGTTGAATGGCATCACAGCAACAGGTCACCCAAAAACCTCAATAGATGGACTAGTTTCTGTTCGCAGTCACAATTTCAAATATTTACATCTTGTTGCAAATACTGGTAATTTTACCGTGTTTAATGCTTTTGTAGAAAGAAGCTGAAAACTACTTGAGAAATACTACTTGGAGATGAAAGACTTATTGGATTTGCCCTCCTCTACATACATCGAAATATTGAAATAGAAATTGAAGATGTTATCTCAGACTTCGCTCACTCTCACGTCAGGCAATTAAATTTAACTTTAGGTAAGATGATTTAGTAATTCATATAAATTCTTCCCATTTTTTCTTAGGAATTTAATATTTGACCATCCACTTTATATAATATATATATATATATATATATATATAATTATATATATATATATATATATATATATATATATATATTATATATATATATATATATAATATTACTATATATATATATATATAAGAAGGATTTTGTAACGTATTTTGTGAAGAAAATTTGCTGATACGCCACTTGTATATATAATATATATATATATATATACTATATATATATATTATATATAACTATATATATATATAGTATAATATATATATAAAATATATTATATAGTTAAAGATTGCTAAAAGCAAAAAAATGTCATTTCATTAAATCCGAACTGAGAAAATCAATTAATGAAGAAAGCAGAACAAACGCTTCGTTCTAAAAATAAACTTCAAAAACTGTAAAACGCTTAAATATACACACACAGCGTGCGTACGCACACACACACACCCACACTACAACACTTATACTCTCCGCACGAAAAGCATATATATATTATATAGTATATATATATATATATATATATATATATAATAATATAATATATATATATTATATATATATATATATATTAACAAGAAGACAGATCATTAACAGTAAACCTTATAAGAATGATGAGGGGATGAGGACTGAATGGTGAGAGAGGATGAGGTGAAGGCGGTAAATACTGCAATTATCTCGGAGGATGTTTTAGCATAAGGGGAGGAAGTGGAGGAGAGATTACGCGAAGAATGGAAAAGTATGGATTAGTTATGAAAGCGGTATACCCCATGATGAAAGATAGAAACCATCGGAATAGAGGTTAAAAAAGTTGATTTTAACAGTATACTGACTGCCGGACGCGTGTACGGAGGGGAAACATGGACAACAACGAGAAGAGAGAGAGTTGAATACAAGCGGCGGAAATGAAAGCTATTAAGACTATGATTGGAAAGAGTAGGAGAGACAAGATAAGGAATGAAATAATTAAGGAAAAGATTTAGGGTGAAGACGTGATACTTGAAAGATGGAATGTGGCGGAAATTGGAGATGGTGGGGAATCTGAAGAGGATGGCAGGAGAGAATGCCGAAAAAGAAGATGGGAATGGACACTAGAGGGCAGAAGACCAAGGGGGAAGACAAAGAAGAGATGGGGCGGAGTCGGTGAGACTCTCTAGAAAGATGTCAGGCTACCCAGGAGGAGAGTGCTGAAGAGAAGAGGAATAGTGCAGGAGAGGGATGTCTGGAGAAAGATGCTTGCGCGGCTGACAGGATGAAGAATTCTTCCTGGGAGAGGAAAGAAAGAAAGAAAGAAAGACATATATATATATGTTGTGGAGACCAAGTGATGAGGGCATGAATAATTAAGGTCACTTGACCTCCAGAAGAAAACGTAATTAGTATTATCAATATATATATAGAAATAATTTTTCATCAAGTAGCATCTTTCAAATGACTCTACCCTATCTATGAATGTGTGAGGTATATTTCATGAACATTGTGAAGTAATATATCACAATCTTAATCATTTTTCGACTTGACCAAATTAAAGTTCATTATTTAGTCGACAATCTTGCTACACTACCCACTCTCAATAACCCCACATATATCATCCATTGTGAGATCGTGTATCGTGGTCTTCAGTTGGTGTCACTTCTAATATATACAGTATGATCCTGATTTTGGGAAATCTATTATATCATTTATGAAAACCTGTTTTCATAAAAGGTTTCATACATTTCAAATTCAGAAACATAAAGAAACTTGACATTTCTTAAGCAAACAGTTTTAAATAATATCAAAGCAGAGAGCTTGAAAACTTTCCCACAATGCCTTCCATTTCGAGGTAATGGAATAGCTCAATGGGAAAGTCTCCTGTTCATTGCCTAATATCGCCATCGTTGTCAGTGGGTTTGGTTTTCATCCTTTTTGAATAATGTTCAAGTATCTCTTTTATCTCACGATGATTTTCTTTCCCGCATTTTCATCAACACAGAATGTAATTATTTTTATTGTCCAAAAATTTGACAATGTGCATCGCAATTACCTTTTCACTTTCAATGATTAGAATCTCTTGTAACTCCTCCTGATAATTTTGGATCCAATATCTAAAACGGTGTTTATTATCAGAACCGCATTAAATGAAATATGCTTCGTCACACATTCAAAAACTGTTAGTATTCTTATTCATCTGTGTGATTTTATAAGCATCTACATACTAAGTGAAGAGATTTTACCTCATGCGCTAACTGAATCTTTTGAAGATGAATATGTAAATCATGATGTAATTAATATACTTCTTTAACTCCTGGCCGACATATTCATCGAACAATATTACCAAACCGTTGAGATCTTTAGACTTCTGCCTACAACAACTTTAAGTGTAACAATATATATTTTTAAAATTATTTTAATGAAGTTGCAAGTTATAGAATAGAAAATCATCGAGATGGTACAAACTAAAGTGCTGGTTGTTAAATCATCGAGATGGTACAAACTAAAGTGCTGATAAAACTCATCTTAAGAGACTCAAAACCCTCCTTAGAATTTTTCCGCTAGTTCAATCATGCAATTTGTTTTACTGTCAGGTGCTATTTGCCCGTTTCTAAAGTTACATCCATGTCAGCCTTTAGACACTCCTGACCCTATACTTATATATATATATCACTATATATATACTATATATATCCTATGATTTTTATATATAGACTAAAACTCATATTAAGAGACTCAAAACTACAGTATGTTGTATATATATAAGCTTTTAACATCAAAGATACGCTTCACATCGCACCAAATATCAAAGAGGATTATTCGGCTTATATATTAAACTCATATTAAGAGACTCAAAATCTACAGTATGTTCACGCGAATTTAATAAAAACATTTATAATATGTAATTGTTCGTTAATTTCGAAATCCAAATCATTTTTTTCCCGACGGAAATTAATATTTGCTGAGGAGATAGCTCGTTTAAAGTTCTCCTCATAAACATATAATAAATCAATAGCATTGAAAAGGAATTGACAAAAAATATCTTCGCCTTGTAAAGGTGTGAAGCCAGTATATTTAGTGAACGTAAGTATACCGGAATATGTTTAATACGAAAATGGAGTAGAGTTACGTTAGAGTCTGTTAGGTTAGGTCAACAGTCTATGTTGGTTAGATTAGGAAACTCCGTTTCAACAATATATACTATATATATATACTATATATATTAATTATATATATATATATATATATCATATACTATAATTATATTCATATTATATATATAATTATATATATATATATTATCATATATATATTATATATATTTATATATATAATATATATAATACTATATATTCCAGAGGTGGGCATTAGCGCCAAATGAAGCGCATTTGCGCTTTAGGTAAAATGTGGCCTTTTTGCGTTTGGCGCGATTTCTAAAATGTGCCGCTTTTGCATTTGCGCTCAATAACTTTTTTAAGAGCGCAAAAGCGCCAAATTTGCGCTCAATCGAAATAATTTGCGTTTGCGCTGTACCTAAAATAATTTGCGCTTATAATATATATACTATATATATATATTATATTTATATATATATTATATATTATATTTTAAATTATTTATATTTTTTATTATTATTATATATATACTTATATATATATATATTATATAATTATATTATAATATATCAAATATATAATAATAAATATAACTAATAAATAATATAATAAATAATAATAATAAATTAATATAAATAATAATAATATAATTTAATGAATAATAATATTAATAATATATAATATATAATAATAATATTATAATAAATAATAATAATAATAATAATAATATAACTAATAATAATATAATAATAATTATATTAATAATAATAATAATAATAATAAAATAATAATATAATATAATATAATAATAATAATAATAATGAATAAAATATTATTATAATAATATAAGTACTAATAATATAAAATAAAATATAATAATAATAATAATAATAATATAAAATAATAAATATAATAATAATAATAGATAATAATAATTATTATTTTTATTTTATAATAATGATAATATATTATTATTTTATTCATTTTCATTATTATTATTATTTTATTTATTATTATTATTCATTATTATTATTTCTTATTATTATATTATTATTATTATTATTATTATTATTATTATTATAGCCAATTTACTAACGTTTATTGGTTACTTGTGATTGGCGATTAAACCTATCCCGTTTCAAAATCTGATATGAATAAGTGTAAAGGGAAAAAGAATTGCAAACAGTGAAAGTCGCGTCGAAGTGTAACTCTTGAAAATATTGAGTGTGATGCTGCCTGTCCTTCCCATGAAAAAAAGCAGCCAGGATGACTTAGAGAGCATCTATGACCCCATCTTATTCAGTACTTTGGGCTTCCAAGAGCAAAGAAGTACATTAAAGCGGCAATAGAGATAATGTACAAAGGAAAGAGTATTGAATGATCCAAATGTTAAAAAAACCTTCAGCTTTGACATTAAATCACATAGCTTGAAATCGCACTACTTGAATCGACAGTTAACTTTCACAGTACCTTTATTGATTTTATTTCTTTTTATTTTAAAATTCAAGCATTAATATTTCACATATTTTATTATACATGAATAAGGATTTTAGTTTTGTAACCCTGTTTCTTAAAGCATCCTTCTTTCTGCACAAAGGAGCTGTTTCGTACTGCAATTGATGGAGAGTCAAAGCGGGACCGGAGCTGTTCAACAGCAGTGAGACCCCCAGCAAAAAGCGTCAGACATCATTCTCCAGTCTATGTCTGAAATATTTAAGCAGAATAGCGCTTCGAGTTGCTTTATAGTAAGTTGTTTTATTTAAGTACAGGTTACCTATAAGTTGGTGTCACAACTAACATCCTAAAACACCAGCAGATAACTTTACAGCCATACAAAAATTATTCGAATTTGAAATACAAGTTTCATTTCTGAATATTCATTTCTTCATTCAAATTTTCTTTGACTTTCATTTCTGCTACATGACATTGGCTATTCACATTGTGGAGTTCTGGTTCTTTGTCGAACTTCCTGTCCTACCTGAACTCTGATTTTCACCTCCTTCCAGAAGAAAAGTGTAAGGGATTTTGATGTCATATGCATTAATAGGAAGGCTGATTTAACAACTATTATCAGTAAGGTCAGCTATGTAGCCACATCTGCAGACAGCTGGACTGGGAACAATAAACAGGCACGTTTTCTGGGGATGACGGTTTACGTGCATAATTTTGCAACACTTTGAAAGAGAGGAAGGCTGTCCTTTTGCTTGTTATGAGAGATATCTGTTTCTCAGACCAGCACAGTCCATAGTCAACATTACGGATATTCATTAACCAACTTTGGCATTGAGCATCAAGGTCATAGTAAAAATCAAATATGAATAATAACCGTAATGCTTGAAAAAAAAATTATAACTCCAATTAATAAGGAAACAACTAAATTAAAAATTTTCTTTCAGGTTGTCTGCATTACAACAGATACCTGTGCAAATTTTTGTGCAGCCTTTCTTGGTGAACTGCTCACTACAGAAATACGGTTGACCGAAGAGGAGAACGACTGTTACCGATTGCGAGATAGTGGTTTACGCAGTGAGAGATGGAGCAAATAGATGACACAGAGTTCTGCTTACAAAACCTCTCCGCTTGAAAATCTGCTAAAGACAATTGAGCATTAGCCTAACTAACATGCGTTTGCATTTCCTAACATTAAACATCTGGCTACTAAGGATGTTTCAAATGCTTCTCGCTGGTCCTCTGGTGCCAAGATCATTTTAAGACACTTACAAAAGCACAGGAATTGTGAAATGCCAAAAAGGAAAACTACAACTGCTGCGAGAATTAGGAAGGAGTTGGGAACAAAACTTATTTAAAACACCAAGTGTTAATCGCTGGAACTCCCTATCCGATTCTATAAAAAAACCTGCTTAAGAACCTTGATACCTTTCTCAACAAATCAAAACAACATTTGTATGGAGCCAAAGCCTTGCCTTCCAGTATTTTAATTAAAAGTTAAAAGGAGGTAATTGCGGACAGTACATCGAATTAATTGACGCCTATTTGCTGTTTAGGCTTCACTATGTTGCAGGAAGATAGAACGTCGTCGCCGTGGACTCCTATTGGCCTAATCTTTCCTCCTCAAGGCTAGATTCGGGGAAATGCACATGAGAGGTGGAAAATATAACTATGCCAAAAACTTGTCAACTAATTGCTAAAGCAACCAAAGGTAAACAGGAAGGAAAAGGGCTTTTGACCGAGGTTCAGCAGTATCTTTGCTGATTTTGATTTGCTTATGTCAACAGCCCTGCATCCTCACTTCAAACTCGAAGTGGTACGTAGGTTAAGTGAGGGGAAGTACTACCAAGGCCAGGATACTGGAGGAAATAAAGTGTAATATTGATCGAATCTTACTCTTCATATTAAGACCGACTGAAGGTGATCGGGACTGAGTCTGAAGATGACCATTATGGTGTTATTTTTTATTAATTTGAAACAAGCTTTATGTATCAATCTTGCAATTATTATATATATAAATATATATATTATATATATATATATTATATATATACTTATATATATATATATATATTTATACTTATACTTATTATATATTATATATATATATATATAATAATAATATATATATATATATATAGTATTTATGTGCTGGGACGCAAAAATTATAGATATCGGATTCAAACATTGGCTATTGGACATGATTTTAATATTATTTTAAAATGTAGATAAATCTTTAAAAAAATTCTAAAGAACAGTAAACATTTTTTTAATTTCACTTAATTTAGCTTTCGTCCATGACAAATTCAACTGGACCCTCTTTTCAGAATGTGAAATTCAGGACACTGACGAATTTCTATGACAAGGAATAAATTTCAATAAATTTATAGTTGGTTGTTATTTTCCTTCTTGATGTCCTTCAAGTAGAATGAATTCGTAGAAGAATGAAATTTTGGATTTCTTTTGTCTAGTTTTAATCACTAATTACTGTTGTTGAATTTCCGAGTATTATAAAATATATTATGACTCAATTATTACTGATAATAACAACAAAAACATATTCAAATAAAAATTTAAAAATAATTTCATCTTTTAAAACTTGCGCTTTATTTATTTTAATTTTTTTGTGCGATCCTAAATTTGTGCTTTTAAAAAAAAATTATTTGCGGACATGTGCGCTTTGCGCATGCGGACTAAATTTTTGGAAAAATTGTGCGCTTTTGCGCTTGCGGACTAAGTTTTTCCATTTTGCGCTTTTGCGTTTTGCGCTCTAAAGTTTAAAATTTGCGCGCCCACCTCTGATATTATATATAAGTAGTTGCGGGCAGTCTCACCTCGACCATCTTTTTCTCAAAAGTATAGAGATATAGGTCTGAAACTTGTATAATCTATATATGGGATAAGCTCGGAACCGCGCGTAAATTTCAAGTCTGTAGGATGAATAGAGGGGGTCACCCCGAGAGCGTAGCCGCTACGCCCGCGTTTATACCCTTTGGCCTTCCAAACCGAGATGAGTTAAGCCTAACGGCGTATCATCGAACCAGGTGTTCAATGCGCATGAGAGGAGCGCGCGCCGCGCAAGAAATAGACCACACCAATGTTATTATATTATTATTACGTCGAAGATTCGATTTCCGAAGGAAATCGATAGGGATCGTTTTTTTTACGCACTCCGACTTCGGATTCCGCCGCGGTTGCTCTTCTTCGCATCCGGTTTTGACTCCAACTCCGATTGCCAGCCTGCCTCCGCCTCCGAACTTATATCGTATCTGGCTAAAATTTGGAGGGTGGTTAGATGATGAGCTAACCTCAGTGTATACCGAATGTTACGCCCCGCGTTGGGTTCCCGAAGGGGGAACCCTCCCCCATTAAAAAAAAATTTAATTGTCGATTAAAGCTGAATTTGGTGGAGGAGTCAGAGTTGAACGTTTCTAGAAAGAGTTGCTACTTGGAATTCAAGGAGTGGCTCCGGCTCCGGGCTGGAGCCGCTGCCGGTAGCTTAGTTAATAAACATTCGTATAACAACAATGTACGGTGTCTCTATATATGTTATTGGATCTGTAGATTCGAAAATAATGATTTCAGAACCAATTAAATTAAAAAATAAATCAAAAATAAAATAAATAAATTAAAATTTCTTATTTTTTTGTTTAAACTTACAATTTACGTTTTTACATACCTAAAGCAGGTAAATCACTAAATCAAACCACTATCAACCTCCCTCTGCACCATCTGTGATCTATTGAGTCTATTGAATAAGGTCAAATTTTTACTAAAATTTGTACGTTTATACCCTAAAGCCGACGTAAAATCACCTAAATCAAACGACCATGATCCAAATCCCTCGCTGACAATCGTGATCTATTGATCTATTGATTAAGTGTCAAATTTTTACTTAAATTTTAAACGCTTTTACATACCCTAAAGCGTAAAATCACTATCAAACCACTGTTCCAACCTCCCTCTTGACACTCTTGTGATCTATTGATCTATTGATTAGGTCAAATTTTTACTAAATTGCATTTTTACAATACCTAAAGCAGTAAATCAGTAAATTCAAACCACCATCCAACCCGCCATCCAGCCCCCCCTCCTGTCCATTCTTGATCTAATTGATTCAAGTCATTTTCGCGTATTCTATTTGGATAAAACATACATAAATCAAGGTTCTTTTATACAAAGATCAATCAATATATGTTGACCTAACAAAGTTTCCACATTGATAATAAAGCTTACTTAGGCATCATCCGAACTATGAATAAACCCACAATGACAAATCTAACACCTCTTAAACATGAATAAACTGTAAACGGTTAACAAAGTTCCAACTTAACAGCGGTGAAGTAACTAACATAGCATACAAAGACGAACCTATTCACACTTTGTCCTAACATATCACTGATATTTGCACATTTACATTAGTAAATTAACAAATTTACCACACCATGGTAATTATCCATACGTCAATGAGTTTATCTAACGTAACAAAGTTTTCACATTATAAAGCTAACATAACATCATCTGAACTATGAATATAACCACAACGACAAACCTAACAACACATCTTAAACATGATAAGCAGTCAACTTAACAAACTCTCCACACTTTAGCAGGCAGTGAAGTAATAACAAGCATACAAAGACGCAACGCTATTCACCACTTTTTCAACATATCCTGAATATTTTTTACCATGTACATCGTTACACATTTACAAAAATTTACCACCAAACCGTGATATGTAATTATCATACAGACAAATGAGTATACTAAGCGTAACAAAGTTCTTCACATTAATTATCAAAAATAACATCAACTGAACTAAGAATAATAATGCTACAAATAAAGATATGAAACCTTACGTAAGATAAACAGTCAACATTAACCAAATACCATACTTAACAATAGGAAAGCAAACTAAAACATAGCATGGCAAATGACGTAACCTAATCTTACTTCTTGTCAAGACATATCTCTAAACATTAACGATTGGTTAATTTACAACTACATGGTATATTTAACTAAATTCTATCACAACATTGGTTAATTATCAGTATAACATCATTGTATCGCTAACCATTATAAGTTTCCACATCAATAAAACTTACATAGCGTAACATTGACTAAGGAAATAATGTACAAACAACAAAACTAACACAACTTAAAACACAAATAAACTTGTTAACATTAGCAACAGTTCCAGACACTTAACACCAAGTAAACAACTAACACATGGTATGCAAAACGTAACCTAATTTATACTTTTTTTCAATCATATCTCTTAACATATTACGTTAATCTCTACACTGACACAGTTGTAAATTTAATAAAATTTTCTCAACAACATTGGTTATCATATACCTGAATCAAACGAAATACTCTAACGTAATAAAGTTTCCACATCAATAAAACTAAACATAGCGTTAACATGAACTAAGAAATAATGTACAACAAAACCCTACACAACTTACATACGAGTTAATGTTAACATTAACAAATTCCACTGAGTTCTTTATATGCTAATCAGTGAATATATGCTAACCATTACATGCTTCACATTATAAAGCCAACATAGATCCATATGAACTAGGAAATAAATTGTCTACAACGACAAAGCTAACACATCTTAGTATGAATAAACTTGTTAACATTAACACATTTTAAGCAAAAAAGTAACTGTATGGCAACTAATTTAACATACAAAAGGTAACCCGTGAGGAATTGTTAACAAGGTATCTCTAACATATTAACGTTCATCTTACATTGACACAGTAACATTTATCAAAAATGTATCATAACTTGACGAAATTATCATACAGAACAAACGAAATATATGAAGTAAACAAGTTTTTTTACTAATAAATCATGTAATATTTTACACAAAATTTATCATAACCTTTCCAAATAACATTATCTCTTTTAAACTCCTTCCCCTTTCAGAAAAAAACAAACCTAAACATGAAAATGAATTTAGCTATAACCACTTTGCATTTAAAAGTGACTGCCAATACTTAAGTTTATATTATAAACTCTGACAGGAATATTGAGCCATATAGCAATCGCCATTTGTTTTACATTAAATGTTTATAGTTCGTTGGGAATAACGAAACGCTTCGCACAAAATGAGTTCGTTTACTTATACTAACCAACGAACTATATGCTAAGCATACAAGTTTTCACTTATAAAGCAACATGAGCATCAGTATGGACTAATACAAGTAATATAGAGCGACGAGTCTCTTCATAACTATAAACATGAATAAACTCGTTAGCATTAACCAAAGGTCCACACTTAAATCTGTAAAGTAACTAACCACTGCTACAAACGTAACCTATTCATGCTTTTCCAAACATATCTCTAGCGTATTAACGCTAATTTAAATAAAAACACAGTTATTTAACAAGAATTTATCATAACCTTGTTTAATTAATTATAACGAATAACTGTAAACATAGCAGTTTTATTCAACATAACACAAAAAATAAGTTCATATTATATATCTCTACATAAAGAATGTAACAACGTTTTTACCATTAATCAAACCCAACATAACATAACCTGAACTAAGCATAGTTACAACGCACAAACCCAACACACATACGTACGATAAACACTAACATTTAACAAACTTCCGCCCTTAACAACAGTAAAGTACATAACCCTTCGTACAAAACGTAAACCTATTCATACTTTTTGCAAGCATATATTTAATTATTTTTCAATGTTAATTTTACATTAACATCGTCAATATTACATAGTTTAGCATAACCTGGTCTATCATCACCATGACAAAAGAATATAATGCTGTCGTAACAAATGTTTTACTCATCAACTTCGTAACATTTAACAAAATATTCCTCCAATACTCGCTTCTAAATGATGATCAATCCCGCAGCGAATAATCGCAACATATACAAAGTTTTAACCGAAACATCAACAAAAATAAAAAAATTTTATCGACATAACATAAAAATAAGTTCTCTTGAGTAAAATATCACAGAAAACGTAATAATTTACTGATTTTAAAACAGTAAATCAGTAAAATCAGTAAATCAACCACCCATCCCTGCCGTCCCCTACCCGTTCCACCCGCCTATTGATCTAATTGAGCTATTCGATTCAAGTTCATATTGTCAGTTATCACTTTGCGACAAACATAAACATAAAAATATGTTCTTTATATACAAAGAATATAATGCTTAACCAACAAAGTTTTCAGCATCAATAAAGCTAACAAATCATAACCGCGAATAGGAATATAATGTACAAATGCAACCTAACATACCTGGCGTATGAATAATCAGCTAAAACATCCTCCGAGGAGGAGGTTAAGGCCTCAGCCCGAAGGGCTGAGGCCAAAGTATTTACACCCCTTCGGGGTGATTCCCCCCTCGCAGGGATTCACCACCTTTCAACGAGGGGCGCATCCCACTTGGTTTTCTCTCGGAAAGGTAATTGTGTTGCTTTGATACTCTTTAATGAAAACTGTTTATTGGTAAGTTAAGTACGTTATGTTAATATTACTATGACAATGTGGAAATACACTGATTTGTTAGGAAATGATTTTTTTTTGTAAGATAATTACTGTGTTAACTGACGATGATGTGTTAGAAAACGTGAGCCTAGGTTGTTTTTGTGTATGTACGGTTTGTGTGTACATTTCACTCAGTATTAATTATTTTTATTAATACATTATTAATTGGTTACTGGGACAGCCTAGATAGGCTTATGCTGCTTCCTAAAGTATTCACTCTTATTTATATGGGCTTGACTGCGGGACATTTTTCTAGGAGGGCATTGTGGCTTCTTAAGTTATTACTCTTTATTGACTTGACTGGGACAGTTCTAAAAAGGACCATCGGCTTCTTGTATTATTTCATTATTATTATGGGTTACGTGGGACATGCTAGAGAGGTTAATGCAGCTCTAATTATTATTCAGAATAAATAATAGGGAAACTGCAATTGGACCCCTCTAGAATATCCAGTTCAACCATTAATAAATAAGAATGAATACAAGAAGCCGCATGGTCGTTTTTAGACTGTCCCAGTGAACCAATAAAAATTAATAATTAAGAAGCAGCACTTTGGCCCCCATAGTATTACGTGTGGCCCTCTAGAATGTACCCAGCAACCCGATAATAAATAATAAATAAGAATACATACTTAAGTTGCCGTAATGGGCCTAATCTAAACGGTGTCGCAGTCAACCAAGTAATAATTTAATAGATTAAAATAATAATTAAGCAACATTGATTCCCCTTTAGAATATCCCAGTCAACTCATTATAAATAAGAATAATATTAGGGAAGCTGCATGCCTCCTTTTTAGACTTGTCCCAGATCGTCTATAATAAAAATTATATTTGAGAATAATTAAGGTGGCCCCTCTAAAATGTCCCGGTCAACCCATAAAGATTAAAGAATAATTTTTGAATAATTAATTAAGTAACAATGAATAAGATTTATTAAGTTAAGAAGCCACTGGGCCTACCTACAACTGCCCAGTCAACCAACATAATACATAATTAAGAACTAATAATTAAAAAAGTCGCAATTGGCCCTCTAGCAATGTCCAAGTCAATTGTTTTCCATAATAATATAATAAATAAGAATAATAATTCCGAAGCCGCATGGGGCCTATCAGCTGCCCAGTCAACCCATATAATTAATAATTAAGGATAATTACTTATTAATTAATTATGGTGGATGGGACAGCATAGATACGGGCCCCATGCGGCCTTCTGAATTATAGTATTCTTATTTATAATTTTTGTTGGTTGACTGGGCCATCTAGGTAGCCCATGTGGCTTCTTTAATTATAATACTATTTCAATTAATTACATTAACTATTATTAAAAATTATATCTTAATTCTAAATTTTTATGGGCAGAACTGGGACATTCTATTGAGGATAAATATATTCAGATTAATTTTTATTGTTGACTGGGACATTCCTAAATAGGACCAGGCGGCTTCTTAAGTATTATTCTTATTGGGACATTATGAGTTGACTGGCACATTCTAGTGGGGCCAATCTAACTTTCTTATTATTTATTTTCAATTATTATTATTATTGGAATTGAGATCTTGCACTAAACCAGCTTGCAAATTCATTATTCTATATTTATATTAGTTATGGCGGTGAACTGGGACATCTAGAGGGGCAATGCAGCTTCTTAATTATTAATTTTTATGTCTTAAGTATTAATTTTTTATTGGTTGACTGAGACAATCTAAAAAGGGACCATGCGGCTTCTCAAGTTATTATATTTCTTATTTATTATTGAGTTGATGGACATTCTAGAGGGTTCAATGCGGCTTCTTAATTATTCTATTTTTAATTCATGAATTATTATGGCGTGAAGTTATCGAGATAGGCCCATGCGGCTCTCTTAAGTATTATTCTTATTTTTAATTGTTATTTATTATGAGTTGACTGGGACCAGGGTTGGGGAAATGCGGTTGGGCTTAATTATTTATTTTTATTGGTTGACGTGGGGACATGTTTAAAAAGGACCATGTGGGCTTCTTAAGTATTATTGTTTTATTAATGAGTTGACTGGGAGACATTGCTAGAGGCGTCAGTGCGGTTCTACATTATTATTCGTTAATTATTGAATTTATATATACTTATTATTGTTGACTGCACCAGTTACCTTAAGATAGGCTTATGCTGCTTCCTAAGTACTTATCTATTTATATGGTGTGACTGGGACATTATAGAGTGGCCAATGGGGCTTCTTAATTATTAATTTTTATTGATTAACTATTACCAGTCTAAAAAGACCATACGGCTTCTTGTATTATTCTTATTTATTAATGGTTGAACTGGGGCATTCTAGAGAGGTTAATGCAGCTTCTTAATTATTATTCCTAATTATTTAGACCAACCCGATGGCAGGAGTCGGGGTCTCTCGGCCTTCCGGGAACTACTGGGTAGGACTAATTCCCCCCCATCCGGGGAGACGGTCTCCGGAACCCCCGCTCGTTGGTATTTGGGTGTCGCGCGGGGGTTCCTCCGCCCTCCCCTACGGGGTTGGAAAACTCCCCCCCCCCTGTGTTCCCCGTCGGCTCGAGCCGGCTAGTGTGCCGTGTTGTAATACCTTTCACAAATAATATATATATATATATATATATATATATATATATATATATATATATATAGTATTATAAATATATATATAATATATATATATATCATATATATATATTATATATATATATATTATATATAGAGTATATAGATAGAGGAGAGAGGAGAGATAGAGAGAGATAGGGCAGCGGGGAAGAATAGCCGGCAGAGTAGCGCAAAAACGAGGAAGGCTACGGGAAAACGGAGACAGGGGGGAAGGCGGGGCACAAGGGGAGGACGAAAAGGAAAAAAAAAAAAAAAAAAAAAAAAAAAAAAGAGAGGCAAAAAACGGAACCAAGAGCGACAGCGAAAGGGAAGACAGTGGGGGCAAGCCTGGGGAAAAAGGCACAAAAGGAAAAGGGGAAAAAAAAAAAAAAAAAAAAAAAAAAAGTGGAAGAAGTACTGGATGAAATAGGAGACGGCGATGGAGAGACCGGGGAGGGGGGCGCGGTAAAAGAAAAGAGACGGGCAGAGGAAAAGAAGAGACGGGCGAGCAAA